>JBCFYV010002255.1:26818954-26897071 GCA_039000515.1 Timema cristinae
GACTGATGCCGGGGAGTTTTTTTTTTAGATTAATTTTTTTATTTTGCATTTACAAATTTAATTTTATCTTAAACTATTAATTGAGAGACTCGACGTAGTTTAGAACAATAAATGTACTAATCGAGACAGGTATTGGTGGAACCGTGGGCTAGGGCATCAAATTCTCTTACCTTTGTTTTTGCCGGTAACGGGGAGGTTGAGGTTTAGTTCTGGCTGGGTGTTCTGGGGGTTTCTCCTTTAAATTTTTGCCCTATGCTATCTTCACACAAATATGGGTACATTTTTCTTTAAATTCTCCCTTCGTCATCCCCAACTTATTAGCTCGAATATAAAAATATACGGATGGGTTCTAGGACATGGTACACACACACACACAACAAACATAACATAGCTTATATTATCTCCATATTCTATAGGAGAGGTGGTGACAGCTAGCAAAAGTTTCTTCATTGCGAACATTGTCTGAAAGTCACTAATATCAACCTATTTGTAAATAATAATTATTTGCTTATTAATACTACATTATCAATAAAAAGTTTTTATCGAACAATTTTAATAATATTTACAGCCAATGTTTCAATAAACAACCTTCTGCTAAATGCCACCTACACTCCCATTATAGATATACTTTAGCTTTATTTTGACACAACCGCACTATGTGGCTATTTTTGAAACTTAGAACAAAGAACACCATTATATAACTAAAAATACATATTTTAAGAAGATGTTAAATTTCACAAAATATGATTGTACGCTCTAAATCAGCGGTTCCTAAACTCTGGGTCGTGACCCACAAGTGGATCGTGGGCGAAGTTTTTAGTGAGTCACGGAACGACCGGTCAGGTCTAAAAAAATATATTAATAATTTAGTCTGCTGTAAAAAATATAACGAACACATGTTACTACTTTAAAGAAAAGAGAATCATGAAAAAAGTACAAAATAAACAACTAGGTACATGAAAATACAGTGTTTTATTAAACAGTCCTATACTCTCATCTCCGTCTAATATTAGTTACTCTGTGCGCTAGACACACTCCCCCGTCAGATGGCGCCTGAGCCCACGATCCATCATTTCAATTAAAATCCCTTTCATTCTCGTTTAAAAATGTTATTTTATTTGATATAAAAAATTTATTAAAAAACTAATAAAAATTTAAACTAAAAAATCCTAACTCATAAAAAAAGTTATTATATTTTGTTCAAATTCCACCCTTTCTACACTATAATTTGAATTAATTTAAAACCCTATCAGTTCATCTTATTAATATATTAATTTAATTGGCTTTTTTTTGCGAAAGAAAGTTTGCCTTTTTCTACAGGATGGAGATAGATTATACAGAAGGTTATAT
This sequence comes from Timema cristinae, assembly GCA_039000515.1. Taxonomy (NCBI): domain Eukaryota; kingdom Metazoa; phylum Arthropoda; class Insecta; order Phasmatodea; family Timematidae; genus Timema; species Timema cristinae. The sequence goes on from JBCFYV010002255.1 coordinate 26,820,305, forward strand.
ATACAGACTCGCTTTGCCCAAATCCCCAATGAGAATGTAAACTATTGTAATTAACAGAGCCGTTTTTGATAGGTCTTACCATTTAGCCACAATAGGCCTCCAAAGAAAGGTCCACACCGACTTTAAAAGTTGCTCCACCACTTTAATTTTTTTTTTCGGGGGTTGAAAATTAAAATGTTTAACTTTTTGTAACTTCCCGTCGGTTACAGGCTAGAAGCTATGAGTGTGCCAAGTTTCTAGCTCATCTTTAAGTGGGTAAACAATGTCAGAGAGTAAGTAAGTGAGTCAGCCATGTGGCGTTATAGTAGTATAATTAGGTGGGTTACGAACATTTTTTAAACTTTAAGGTGGGTTCCGTAACAATAAAGTTTGGGAACCACTGCTCTAAATTATTATTAATTATTATATTTTAGAGATTGTCCGAGCTACTCACATTTAATTAAACTACACGTATGAATAAAATTTTAATCACTGCGAATCACTAACCTTCCGGTTTATACGCGTTTTTACGCTAATGGAGTATGGATAAAGATGGTAAGATTAGAGGAAATTTATATACACTCCACTCATTTGTTGGAGGAAGTACGGGAAGTCTTTTAGGGGTTTAAAAAAAAGCACCCTCGAACCCTGATATCCCCATCATAGGCAGTCCATTTTTATTGCGACGGTTACGTATTAGGATTTCGACCACATTATCAGGTAGTTACCATAATGGGTAAGAAAGAAGAAGAAGAAAGATACATAGAAGAATTAAAACCACATTTTTGAGCAAGAAGAGTGGGAGACAATTCAAAGGAAAAAAACCTTTCACCACACCTATCATAAATTAAAACCACTACTTCCTCTCCTCACTGCCAGAAAACCATACTATACCAGACTGGGCATTTAACCCTTGTGGCCACCAATGTGGCTATATTCTAAACAATACTGTAGCGTTTATTACCGTAAAGCTACAACTATTAATAAATAAAAGCAAGTTTTAGACACGATTAGAATTAAAACGAGTAAACTTACCGTTGCCCCATTCAGCAGCTTCGACTCACTAATGTACTCCCCGCACAAAAATAACAACATGCCGCAATTGATTTAACTGACCAACTAAGCGAGTGAAAATCATGCAAGACTGAACTGTGCATTATCGCGGGGAATGTTGGGAAAATTGTGGCGCGCACGCGCAAGAAGGTGGTGATGTGTTGAAACATTTGGTCTAGAACAATCTTCCTGCTGCTACGTTATCTATACCCTCCCGTCTCAGCATTGTTTTGTGTTTGCCTTTGTTTTGTTTACCCCTCTTCCCCCTCTCTGAGCTAGAATAATTTTGTATATAATGGTGTAGTCCAGATGGACGAACTACTCTTGTTAGGATCAGGTCCTCGGACACACATAGGTGTCCGGGATGTTTTTAGAAGGTACGAAATTCCCATTTGGCTGTTGTATGTTGAAATTATATTTGGCAAATTAATATTTAAATCTAAAATCTTTACAACTATAAAAAATAAGCTTCGTAGGGGTATCACGTATTACTTTAATCCTTTTAGATACGACATTTTCAAGAATGTTTATCTTCAGTTTAGTTTTGGTTAACGTAAAACTCCATCTGGGTTCGCAGGGTATTCATATTTGTCAATTTTTACAAGACGTAGAATTTTGAAAATTTTAGTATCTTATACCTTAGTTCATTGGGAATTAAGGGCGGTGTTACAATACACAAGAGTGTAATGAACAGAGACTTCCTCAAATAAATCTGTATTCAAAGTATTTACAGCCTGCTTCAGTGGCCGAATGATCTAAGGCGTCACTCTCGTGTTAGACTGACCTGCTGAAGATAAGGATATTGGGGTTCAAGTCCTAGTCAGGGTAATCTTACCTAAATTATTTCCCACTCTCCTTCCAAACAAATGCCGATAGATTACCTCTAAAATTCTTCCTTCCTCATCCCTACCCAATTAGAGTAGTTATCATGCGTATAAGACTGAACGGGTAGTAAGACGCGGTGATAAAAAAAATCTACAGTATAATCACTAAATAACCCAGCGGGTTTTTCTGCTGGAAAACGAAACAGGATAATAAATAATTAAATACAGTACTTTTGAAAGGTTTTAGGTCTAGTTACTAGAGGAACGATTGAGAATATTCTCCAACTATTACTTGAGAATCCTTGCTGTGTTTAATTATTGACACACATAAACACACACGCACACATTATTATTATTATTATTATTATTATATTATTATTATTAGCACCGCGTCTTACTACCCGTTCGGGTTATACGCACTTACGCTAATGTGTAATGGTAGGGTGATTGTGAGATGAAATGAAGGACCTACAGTTTAACGTGGAATCCGAACCACGGTGGTGGCCTGGCATTCCTCACACTCACAAGATGTCTTGTCAGAGGTGAAGGAAGGATTTGGAAATCAGATAAATCTGTGCCGAGACCGAGGATTGAACCCCCGGCTGCCAGCACAAAAGTCTGACACCTTACCCCTCACACATTAACAATGTTCGTATAGAGAACTCGTCTCACTTCCTGTTTAACATGTAGATAGGTAATACAGCTCAAACCAAACGTCACATCTCAACATGGTGTCTTCATTATAAAACATAGAACTTAAGATCAGGGAGTTTACATTATTTAAATAAAAATCAACATTAGACACTAACTATACTTTAGAAAAAAAAAAATCAACTATCTCAAATTTGTTTTTTTTGAGTAAAGGATGGAAAAACTAGTAGACCTTCCTTGATGCTATTTTTGGTTTTGAGTGTGATCTTTTATCCTTTGTCTCGGTTAATTGTTCTTAAGAGTGCATCTCATGGCCGATCAACCAAGATATTATTTGCCTACAAGATTAAGCAATAGCCATAAATATGATAAAAATGTAGTTTTCTGAGTTATATACTTAAGAGCTTAAGTGGCTCAGTGAAATAGTTTTTCCATTAATTTATTATATATATATATATAAATACACACAAAAATATTAGCACAGCATCTTACTACCGGTTCAGGTTATAAGCAAACGTACTAATTACACTACTTTCTTAGGGATGAGGAAGGTTGAATTTATATAAAGCGTAACGGCATTTGCATAGATCCCCCTGTCTTCGGCAGTTCAAGCTATTGAGAGTGACGCCTTAGACCGTGCAGCCTCTGAAGCAGGTAACTGTTTTTACCGACACTGTTCGAGAACACGAATATTTACAACAAAAAACATATCAAGAGGGTGAATTATGTGCCATGCCATCTAAATGGCAACTATCTTCATTGATTCTCAAAAGGGATCTTCTTAAGAGCGGCTGTCCTCTTAAAATCCAAGGTAAAAGGATTGGTCAGTTCTACTCTACAATCATCCGAAACCATCGCTCAGTATTAGGACTTTTTAGCTTCGTATTCAATCCTTCACAAAGCAATAGAAGAAAGAAAAAAAAACCTCACTTTGTTCGTGGGAGGTACAGCCTCTGGCTTCAGGATTCTTTACATCTCCTTCCTTCAAAGGAAGAAACTACCGCAGATTAAACCATATCACTTGGCTCCGTACTCCGGAATTAATTCTATGCTAATTAAAAGCTCGTTTCTGTTTTGTAAAGATGGCGTGCAGAGATGTTTTCATTAAAAGATGCCGGACTGCCACAGTGCTTATATTGTTTATTTAATTAGAGAACATGCATTTGTTATGTATGGTAGTATTCTGATAGGAACGAACTTTAATGAAATTGAAACATGATATTTTTGCGGTCAAAATTGATAATATTATACTTTATTATATCAGCCATGAAAATTGGCAGTTTTAGAATATATCCCTTAACGTATAAAGATATTAAATTGTTTTATAATTTGTATAAACTATCAAAAAATCCTTATCTAAATCAGACTATAATTTACTAAGGTGTTCGAAAACAAACTACAGGTACTTACAGTAGCCCCATGGCTTCTTTGGTGCTGACTGACAGCTCACAGCCGACACCTCACATCTTTTAAAAGTTACCAGACCAAATTATGTATCCCTACGCCGACTCATATGATCTGCAAAAACATGGTTTTAGAAGCTGTCACTTCTGACAGTCAAAATGTAGGTATATACCTACATTTTGACTGTCAGAAGTTAGCTGTGAGCTGTCAGTCAGCACCAAAGAAGCCACGGGCTACTTTTTGAAATATATTTGGTTCAGAAAGGGATGAATAGTATGCAGAATAGATAAAGTGATAACTGATGAGTTACATATTCCCTTTACTCATCACCAGACATTGTTAGGGTAAAAAATCTCCCAGATTACGTTAGGCATGACGTGCAGCACCAATGGAATAATCTAGAATAATCTAGAATCTAAACCCAATACGAAGACACCAATGAGAAAACCTATATACGGATGGGGAGCTAACATTAGAATGGACCTAGAAAGAGATGGTGTAATGAGTTGGATTGGATAAAACTAGGTCGAGAGAGGAAAAAGTTGGAATGAGGTTGACTGGATAGTACTAGCTCAAGATAGGGATAGCGTGTACTGTTTTTCCAGGCGCCGAAGATTTACTAGCCCTTTTTCACATAAAGATACTTGATCAATATAATAAAATAATACAAAATTAAAACTTTAACTATACAAAAATAAGGTACGTATGATCTAGATTCTTTTTCATAAGATATCACAAAAATGCCAAACATTTATTTTATTATAAGTTTATGGTATGTGAAGTTAAATCCAAATACTTTTATTACTATTCAATAAATCTCAACATGTTTGAACTAATTTTAATGCTATTCATTGTAAAATGTAGTAAGGAGATATCTATAAAATGATATTAGTATAAGGAAAAAAACTTTATATTACATTTAATATAACTTAATATTATATAAACATCTGTCCGTCAAATAGGGCGTAAAAGTAATATAATATCAAGTTATATTAATTTAAATGTAACATTTAGTTTTTTCCTTATACTAATATTTATAATTTTGAACTAGTTTCATGTTATAATAGCTAAGTTATTTGAAATATAAAAATCAAATCAAATCAAATATAGTAATACTAGTGGCATCCATTGTTTAACTAGCCTTTGATCCCAAAAATATGCCTATGTTCAAATCGAAATTGGACCCATTAAATCAATTTTCTGTCTATAGAGACCGCGCGTACTACTTTATTGTGTAATCGATCAAGTAATAGGTTGTTTGTAAACTTGTAAATACCTTGTTAAATCTAGTTTCGGGTCGATCCGGTTCTAGGCCTGACTGGATGTGGGACGAGACAGATACCGCGCGTGCGCAGTAGAAGGAATTCCAGAGAAGGACAATGGACTTGTAGATACATCTGCGTTCTTAGATTAAGGAAAGGGTGTAGACAAACCCTGCATCGGTGGGCACGTGAGCTAGGGTGTCGGCCTCGTCTGGTCTGGTTTGGTGAAGACGAGCAGGTCAGGGTTGGGTGGTTTTTTCTCTCCATCGCACTCTCGGTACATTGCGCTCCTTCAATATATATCGCACTATCTAGATATCTATCCTCTCAATTTCAATAGCGCTCTTTGCATATCTATAACACTATATTTAAATATATATCTTCCACGCTCTCTTTTTGTCTATTTTTCTTGTTTATTTAAGTTTCATTATTATTTTGTAATACAGTTAATTAGGTTTAGATTTCATGTTTATTTTGACGTAAACGTTTGAGGCGTGAGGAAAGCCGAGCTGTGTTTGGTTTCTTTGATTTGAAAGAAAGTATTATGACATAATCATCCAGATTCTAAAAGAGGGGTCACCAAACACATTGAATAAAGGATCTACTTTAAAATGTCAAATTGTTTGCAATTGTAATTGTTTAGCCGTATCGTTCTTTGGTTATTATTGTAATCTTTAGAGATGCTAATGGCATCAAACATTTGTTAAATCAGTGGTGGGTTGTGTGGCTTGTTTAGTTGTTGTAATGGAAAGAATGTTGAAATACTAATACATTTCGAACTAAAGTGAACTTTTTAATGCTTTAAAATATATAGGTTATTAATTATTTTTTAAACAAAATTGTGGTCAAATAGACCTATATTTTGAAAAAATGTGTGCGTAAACCTACATATAAGAATGACATTCACTTTCTTCCACAATTTTCTTTAACTTGGTGAGTAGCTTTTCAGCTCAATTTTTTTTTTTTTTTTTTTTTACCACATTTAGATTAAAATGATGATTCTCACAGGTTGGTAGAGCACAACAACGCCTTCACTTAGAGTGCATAGTGCAGCACGAACCCGCTTCTTCAAGCACCCAATCCTTTTCTTACACTTAAGATTAAAATTTCTACATTGCCCCTCACTTAGAGTGCATAGTGCAGCACGACCACGCTTCCTTCAAGACAGATCAAACATATGCTTAACTTAAGACTAAACTTTTACACGCAGGGAGTCCGGAACAGGGGGTGAGGGTGCTCAAGCACCCCTGTTTCTATTTTTTGGAACTGCGACTATCTTTTGCCCCACCCCCCCCTCCATTATTGTCCACGTATGTTCAAAACACATGTGTACAAAATATTCAAATGAGAACCATACCAATTAATAGCTTCGGAAATCATATAATTTTCAAAAATATGCCTGAAGAAAAACACTCCAAATATCTTTCAAGGGCATCTAGTTTTTTTTAAATTTTCTGGTAGGCTTATATGCTTACTCCAATTAGCTTTGAGGGAAATCTATTTTAAAAATAATTCTAGATAAGTTTATAAATAGCTTCCAGAGGCATAAAATTTCAAAAATTTGCTGGGGAAAACTACTTAAAATATTTATTGCTAGAGAAGACTACTTAAAATGTTTGTTTGCTAGAAAAGACTACTTAAAATGTTTGTTTTCTAGAGAAGACTACTTAAAATGTTTGTTTGCTAGGGAAGACTACTTAAAATATTTGTTTGCTAGGGAAAACTACTTAAATGTCTATGAGATATCTAGTTTTAAAAAGATTTTCCTGTGACGACCACTCTAAATAACGTCTAAAGGCATCCAGGGGTAGATCCAGATCATTTTCATAGGGGGGTCATAATTATAAATAACATAGTTACTTACAATGTTAGATTTATGTTTAAAGTCATTTAATAGTTTCTCATTCATATTAGATCTTATGTATGTTTTAAACCATGGTTATCTTCTCTTATTTTTTTAAATCAGATAGTTTTCATAAACTACTTGGAGTAAACCTCCTTCAACAATTTTTTGAAAAATTGTTCACTCTAGAAGCTATGAGTAGTTTTCGCCTTGATTGTATTTAGATTAGATTCTTTTATAAGCCATTTAAAGTGTTCCTCACCGAGAAATTTTTGAAATTTTGATGCCCCTCGAAGTTTTTAAGAGTGACCTAACCTTTATTTTCTCCGATATTTAGATACCTCTATAAGATAATCTTTGAAGTGGTCTTTCACCGAAAACATTTTGAAAAATTAAATTATTTCAGATAATAGGCTATTTGGGGGGTGTCCTCGCCTGAAAATTCTTCAAAATAACATGCAATTAGAATCTATTTGGGTTGTCCTCCCCTAGACATTTTTGAAATTTGTATGAGCTTGGAAGTTATTTAGAGCTTTCCTCCTCTGACTTTTTCTGCCAGTTAGAGATGCCTCTCAATATATTAGTTATTTGATGCGATCTTTTTCGGCAAATTTTTGACAACAGAATGCATCTAGAAGTAAATTGGAGTTTGATTTACAGCCATCTTTCAGCTTTATATTCGATAATATCAAAGGATTTGAAATATATCTGGGAGGGGGGGAGGGTTTGGGGAGCGGTCCCAGAGCCGTGCCCAACATTCTCCGGGGATTCAGTAGTTCCTCACATCTCACACCGCTCCATGCTAGTCCCATCGCAATAACTCATATATTCGGTATTCGTGGATGAACTGCTCTCAGGCGATTATTATATTCTTTGAGGTGTAATAGTTTATCGTCTCTATGCGGAGCAATGTTTGTTACCCACTATACACGACAAATATTCGTACATGAAAACAATTTTTTTTTCCATACTTGCGTGTAGTCATCTCGAAAATTGAATAAATGTGGACGAATAACGAACGTGTGGACCCAAATTAAGAGGTGTCTACGCGATAAAATGATTTTTAAAAAAAATGTATAATTTATGTGTGTTGTATTTTCTTTCTAAAATATGAACTTTCATTTTTTTTTTTTACTTTCCCAAGGGGGTGAACTGACCCTGACACCCCCCTCCCCCGATTACGCGCCAGAGAGCATCCAAACATTTTTTTTTAAGTTTGTTTTGTCTAATCCGCTCTTCCTACCATGGTTTTACTACACATTATGACAAACAAAGGCATAAAAAGTACTACACATGAAAAATATAAACCCCCTTCAAAGACTGTCAACCAGGGTTTAAAATTCTACTGAAGAAGAGACCCGGACCACCCTTTCAGCTAAGCCAACCCTTTCACCCCACTTTCAAATAGTTTCCGGAGCCCCTGCTTCCACTGTAGGTTACTATGGAAAGCGCATGATCAAATTTCTTGTAAGAGCCACAGAAAAAGTCACCACGAGCGACCGTTTGGCGCCCCTGTTCTAGAGTATTAGAATGTCAAGGCCCAGAGAAGAGTCCTTGCCTCGTATTAAAACACAACAGGAGTTTGTCCACATGAATTAACTCACTAAAGAAATGTATTAAATAGCCAAGCTATTATAGTAATGTAGTGCTACAAAAACTCTAAAATTACTCGCGCTCCCTTCTGCCACACCTTAACGACATGTTTAAAGGGTTATTGTAGATAAAGGGTGAAAGAGAGAATAACTTAGATAGAAATGAGAAATAGTTCCAGAAAACGAAACAGACCATTGTATTTTAAGCTTTGTGATCTGACAGCATTTGATACTTTCTCTCTGACCAAGCGGTCACCTTAACTCTTGGTGCTTAGAGTAGGCTTATTTTAATTAATGTTTTAAATCTTAATTAAATTAATGCCAAGCGAATTAGGTGGAAATAAGTGTGTGATGATTTGATGGTTGTTTATGAAGTAGGTGTGTGTATATGTAAATATATAGATATATATGTGTGTACAAGGCCGTAGCTGGGGGAGGAGGGTGTTGGGGGTTCAAACCCCACGAAATTTTATGAACAATTTATATATATATATATATATATATATATATATATATATAAATTTTATGAACAATTTATATATATATATATATATATATATATAATATGGCTTTATTTCTGGTTCAAACAATATCAAAATCTATATATATATATAAAGAAAAGTCTTGACTCACTGACTGACTCATTAACGCCCAGCCCAAACCCTTGGACCCAGAAAGCTGAAATTTTGCACAGAGGTTCCCTTTATGATATAGACAAGGAATAGGGCCGGATTTTTTGAAATTCCCACGGGATTGGGAATAAAGAGGATTTATATAATTACTATACCACAATGGGTAACGGGCAACGTGTGGAGGGGGGAGGGGCTTATATAATTCTTTTACCACATTGGTCATGGACAATGCCGTGCGGGACTGATAGTTAAGATACAAATATAAATTAGAGGGCTGTGCTACCATAAAAAGCTCTTCACAGAGCTTCTAGAGGTGTTAAAAACTTAGAAATTTTCCTATCCTTCGGCATTATGGAGATTATTTTAACATAAAAAAAAACAGATCTTCAAAAAGTGTTTATATATTTAGAAATTTTCCAAGCCATCGGCAGCTATGGGGCTATTTTACCATGAAAAAAAAAACACTTCAGAGATCTTCTAGAACTGTTTATCATTTATAGTTTTTTCTAGCTTCCAGCAATTGGGGAATGTTCCCACCAAACACCCCTGAAATTATTGGCTGGTTACGGCCGTGTGTGTGTGTGTGTTTATATATACATATACATATATATAACACTAGAGCCCACAGGTTTGGAACTACTGCATAGTTTCAAGATTCCAGACATGTTCATAAACAGCCTCAAGGTAGGAGAGTGGGGAGCGCCGTCATGGCCAGTATTTTTGCAGTTTTTATAGCATAACATTTTGTTGGACGAAATAAAACTAAAATACTACTCGAGTAGAAACATAGTTTAATTTTCTTCACATGGTGATATCAACAGTTGTTGAATATCTGTCATCAGCATAGCGGCATTAGATGATAAACATTTTAAATGAAGAGAAAAAGTTGTTATTAAATTCCAAGATATCCTTGACAGATATTCAAGAACTGTGAGGTCACCATGTAAAGAAAATTAAAACTATACGTTGTGGAGAATTGTTTGATTTCCTTTTACCAAATAAAGTTCTTATATAAAAACCGCAAAATAATCCATTCACTCCCCGGTTAAGTGCATATTAGACGTCTCAAATAAATTAAATGAAATTATGGTGAAATCTAATTCAATATACGACATAGAAAAATATTAAAAAAATATATATATATTATTTGTAAGAACAACTAAGTTTATATTCTTGAGGAATATTAATTATTTAACAGCTATATAATAAATTGCCCCTGGGGAGTAATTTACCTCTTCACGTCACTTCATATACAAAAATGATTAACGCGCTTTTTTTTTTTTTTTTTCTTTCCTTCAAGGAGTCTTTTTTAGCTTGAGAAAAGAGCAATTGAAAATTAGGCTCCCAACTGTTCGTATGAATGACGTGTTCATTGAAAAGGACAAGCCGCTGACTGGCGTTCAAGCGTTCTGTTCTAACAGCGGGGATAGACTCACCGGACAATGCAAAAATTGTACCGAGCCAATCGAACAGAAGGGAAATATACTAAATGATTGTTCAGAGAAAGTCTACTTATAAATAAGAACTTCTCGAGGATCAATCGCAACGAATGATGCCAAAGCTTTGTCCCGCAAGACATTCAGCTTGAGATATGTGTGTGTGTTAGAATAGGACGTAAATGTGGGTACTGAACTCTGAAATTGCCATTTAAAATATTTATGAGTTAAATTATTATTTATTATTATTATTATTATTAGCACCACGTCTTACTACCCGTTTGGGTTGTAAGCACTTAAGCTAATGTGTAATGGTAGGGTGATTGTGAGAGGAAATGTAGGACCTACAATTTAACGTGGAATCCGAACCATGGTGGGGGTTTGGCATTCCCACATTAACAAGTTGTGAATAATACACGTCTTGTCAGAGGTGAAGGAAGGGTTTTGGCAATCAGATAAATCTGTGCCGGGACCGTGGATTGAACCCCGAACCCCCCAACACAGAAGTCTGACATCTTACCCCTAAACCGCCAGGTTACCCCATGAGTTAAAAGTCTTCTAAAAGCTTTAAATAAAAATAAATTTATAAACCTAATTTATTACCTACTAGTGAAAATACCGTAATATTTTATTCTTTTGGCACCGCGTCTTACTAACTTACCCATTCGGGGTTATACGCTTACGTACTAATAACGCTAATGGGTCAGGGACGAGAAAGGTTGAATTTAGAGTAAATGTACCTGCATTTGCGTAGAGTGTAGAAAACCATTCTGGGAAAAAACTTAGTACACCCAGCAGTCTAGCCCCAATGCGAGAGTAGCGACTTAGACCATGTGGCCACCAAAGTGGGGAACTTAATAATTATTCTATATTAAAGTGGGATAGAAGAGTTGGCGGGTGAGCTAACAGACTATACTTTTTTTGGTTTGTTTCTTTAACAAAAAAAACCTTTCCGTCCAAAACAAAATGTTGCTTCAGTGGATACAATTAGTATAATTGTACAGTCAGTGGCGGATTTACGGATGCCTCGGGGCAGCATAAATTGTGTGGGAGGGCGGGGGGGGGGGGCTATAAACCCATGTAAACTACATCATAGCATGTCTGGGGAAAGATAAAAACTAATAAACTGCTTGAATTTAAACAAATGTAATAGTAACAAGTAAAAGAAGGTAGGCTACATAAATAATTCATAAAAACTATTTTTTAGCTAAGTATTTCATGCAGAAAGAACATTACTGTAGGCAATAAAGCTATCTATAATTTAAAATTAAGCGTAAATATATTTTTCCTTGTGTGCGTTTGTGGGGGTCCTGGCTGGGGGCGATCACCTCACCTCTCACACCCTCTGTAAATCCAACACTAGCACATAGTGAACTCAACAGTTTTCGAACATTTGTATTTCCTAATTAAAAAGTTTTCTGGTCAAATTATGCGATGCCCATGAACCAACATTCAAAAACGTTTGTCTTTTCTATGTGTAGAAAATTAAAATAAACGCATCTAATGAAGCATTATTTTATTTATTTTGACCAACAGTTATTTTTTGTTATAAAAAAAAACTGTGAAAATATGTACCTTAACTTGCGCACCCTTTCATCTCCCCTTAGGGATGATCAAATAATGTAACAACTGGTAAAGATTTGCATTTGAAAAGAGAAAAATTAACAAAGTGCCCATAAAATAGTAAATTGAATCTCTGTAAGTTAAAATATTCACTCAACAACATTAATCTGAAGTCTTGAAATAAAGCCCAAGCGTTGTTTTTAATCTTTGTTTGAAATCTAATCAAACGTTACCTAAATTTAGAAAAAGTTTCCACTCACCTGCCTTACATAGTTACATATCCAAACGTCCCATTAAACGGGGAAGCATCTCAAGTTGAAGTATCCAAAACACTCGACAACACGGTAACTCAAAAACACACACACATGAACCACTGAGGAAAACACTGGCCGACTTCTCATGAAGTGACTTCAACGCTCCGTAAAGAAACGAACTTTACAAGGCACAACCAATCTCACGGAACATGAACTAACACCTTTTTATAACACTTAAAAAAAACTTTCAAAACAATGTATTATTTTAAACACCACATCACTTGTTAAACCCACTAAAACCAAAACACACACCTAAACACTTTTAAAGCACTATTCCGTACAATATAATCTTTGCGTTCTGACCGCACTAGTGTCCATGTATTTCTCCCGCTATTAGAAACCAAAACCAAACGATTCGTGCATAGAAAAGGTTTCGTGCAAGTGGTTCTTCCTGGCGATCGCTTACCAGGGAGAAGGTGCTGCCATCTAGCGGCACAAGAGGGGAACGTCACGAGCCGCTGACCAATCAGATCGCGACGTGCTAAGGAATTTCGAAACATTCTTTCTCCCCGCGATTCATAGACTTCGTCTCCCCCTTTACCTTCAGCCCTCCTAACACAACACTCACACACACACAAACTCTCGAATTAAAAACCTGCTTTGTGGTGAACAACTTGAAGCTATCCGAATTATTATACTTGTAGGGATGGTCACGAAACTATGAAATGTCTTTCAAATATTCAAATTAATTGTTCTATTTTACAGTGTATTTGTCTTCATCGGGATTTTACAGCTTAATTTTCCATCTAACAGTTTATTTTAAAGACCCAATTAAATATTAGATTATAAAGCAAGGCTGTATTGAAGAATAAAAGGGGAGGGGGGAAAGACGGTTTAAAGTGCCCCTTTAACACTTACGCCCCTAGAGTATTAATAATTATGTATTTGTATATTCCCCTTCAATGCCTAGATCAGTAGCTTATTGAAACCTTAAAAATTCATAGAACCTGCAACACTAAAATTAAATTATTTTTAGAGGGATTCGATGTTAAAATAATTCCTTAGCATTTCATGTCGCCTGTTGGGGGACTTCATCCCTTGCTACTCGGTAGGATCACCCGACCATTAATTTCTGACTGCGGGCTTGTTTTATAACTACATTGAATTAAAGTATGCGGAGAAAACTCTGGAAAAAGAAATGTTTGAATTAAAACGAAACGGTTAATGATTCGTTTCAAAGACGAATTGATACAACTATGAAACGAATGGTTTTATTTACTGCTGAAGCTAGTATTTAATTCAAGGTATAAAAAAATAAATATACCAGGGATATAAGAAGAGATTATTTTTGAAAGGGTGTGGCTAGTGGGAAGCCAGCCAATAAGAGATGATAAAGGATTTGGTTATCTTTAAATCACTCTTGAAGTAGTTTAAAGTATTTTAAAACATAATTTTTGCAGAATATGATATGAATTTTAATAAGACACTAATAAGCTACTAGCTTAGGCAATGATAAAAATACACCATTAAAATGCTTTGAGGGTGTAGCTATTAAAGCTCTCCCCCCTTCCAAAAAAGCACCCCTTTTTCTATACTGCCTTAGTTAACACCAAATAAATACATTATACAAGTAAATAAACTGAATCCGTTTTCCTCCAAATTGTTGGCCTTGTGGTCCAAACGGATAAAGTAGCATAATCTGACTCCTGAAGGTCTGGGTCCTAATCCCGAATAGACACATTAAGGGTATTTTCTTATCTTTGTGACTTACCAATTTTCATCTCTTTACGACCAGAGTCATTCTATCCTCCTCTTGTTACCTACACACGTGGACCTCTTGGGGCATGTTCTAAACAATATAGTTAGAATTACCAAATATAGACATATATTCCCCTAAGATAGTTTGAATCAGACAAATAAAAATATTACTTTATCTACTCTAATGAAAATGATGGGATTTTTTTTTTCCAATAACCCAGGATTTTGTAAGAATAATTCGTAACACAGGCTTTCAGATAAATAGATTAATGCTTTAATCTTCCTGAAAAACTATTTTATCAAAAATAATTATAAATATATTAAATATAATATTAAAAGTATTATAAATGTTCCAGAATACAAAGCTATCCAATAGCCTATAGTTAAAAAAAAATCTTACAAATACAATGTATAGTATTATTTTGTTAATTCTAGTACATTGTGAGCTAATTAAACAAATCATATTATTTTTAAATCTATATTTGTAATGTTATTTTCTTATTTAATAATAAGAATAAAAGAATAGTTTTTTAATTCCCGGAATCCCGGAAATAATCCGAAACTCTTCCCAAATCCTGGAAAATTTAAAATCTGGAAAAATCAGAATCCCTAGTTGTTTTATATTAATGCGTCTTACTACCCGTTCGGGTTATAGTCTATGTACTAATTATGCTAACGGTTTTAGGGATGGGAAGGTTTTATACTTATAGAGGAAGCGTACCCGTATTTATGTAGAGGTAGATTGGAAAAAAACCTTTTGGAAAACTACACCTTAGTACTCTCTAGCGAGATTCGAACCTCGATCTCCCCGTTATCGGCAGTCTAGTCAACTGCGAGAGTAGCGTGTTAGAACATGCGACCACCGAAGTGGTTAGAATCCCTATTGGTCGCTGACGAAAGAATCGACCACTCAGATATGTCTACAATCACAGTCCTCGGCGACTCGCCAGTCTGCTGCCATGCAATTAATATTGTCATCAATGTGGACAAACATCACATATTAGTGTGATACATCTACTTCGGTGGCTGCATGATTTAGGGCGTCACTCTCGTGTTGGAATAGAATGCCAATGACGGGGAGATTGGAGTTTGAATCCCGGTCAGGTCTACTGAGGGTGGTTTTCCCTAAATGGTTTTCCATTCTCTGACCACGCAAATGTGGTTATATTAGCTCTAAAATGTTTCCTTCCTCATTCCTATCACGGTGTTTTTTTTTTTTTTTTTTTAAAAAGAATCCTCACGTTTTCATTTGTTGTTCCTTTTCATTGTTAACTGTTATTTTTTACATTTTAAAACTTTATTGTTGGTATTTGTTTATTCCTTGTCTATAAAAATGTATGTACCTATCTTGTCTTCCAAACAATAAACCATAAACCTAAACCTCAGCCCTGTCCCATTAGAGTAATTATCATATGTGCGTATACCTTGAACAAATAGCAAGACATGGGTATAAAAAAATAGCTACACTTGGGGAAAAAACATCCTAACAGATTCACCCGGCCATTAATAGAATCATTTGAATCCTCAATGGTCAAAGTCAATCAAGATGCCGCTAAGATAATAATGTCGGTAAAGTTTGGATAACACCCTGTTTAGAACAGTTTTGACCTAGTTTGCAGAAAAGCATTTCAAATAGATTTTACCGTTATGTTCTTAACCATTTTACCGATATCCGGTCATTTGTGAGTTTCTGTTGGCTTAGTTAAAACACTTTCTTTATTATATCAATCAATACCTATGTAAATGAAGTTATTAATCTTCAATAAGATGTTTATCTTTTAAGGAGGGACATAACAAACGAACGTTGATAGCTTTTCACGAATTTGGTTTTAAGTTAGTCCACGTCGGTGAACACGTGGTCTACTTGTCCGTCTCATTTGGTCTGGTTTGCTGATGGCAAGGAGATAGAGTTCGAATACCAGCAGGGTGTACTAAGCGTGGTTTTTCCCGAGTGGTTTCCTTCATAAGTGCATTTCCTATCAATTATACATACCTCATCTCCAACACATTAGTGTTATTAACATATATAGGGCATTAGGAAACTCATAACCCAAACTGCGCATATAGTTTATTTGAACCAAAAGTAATACAAAGTCCCTATACACTTACCTCCGGAAAACTATGCTAATATCATTAAGGTGCGGCAGAAGGGAGCGCAAGTATTTTTACAATTTTTATAGAAGTGAAATTTTTTGGCCAAAATAGATAAAACATTTCACCTGTAGCAACATTGAGTTTAGTTTTCTGCACATGCTAATATCAACAGATCTTGAATATCTTTCAAGGTGTCCTGCAATTTTGTCCAAAAAAATTAAATATTGAGAAAAAGTTTTGACAAAATTCCAGTACACCCTTAGCAGATATTCAAGATCTGTTGATATTAACATGTGCAGAAAACTAAACTTTATGTTGCTACTGGAGACATATTTTATCTATTTTGGCCAAAAAATTTCACTTATATAAATATTGTAAAAATACTTGCGCTCTCTTCTGCCGCACCTTAATGGTATTAGCATAGTTTTTCGAAGGTGAGTGTACAGGGATTTTGTATTACTTTTAGTTAAAACAAACTATATGTCCTGTTTGGGCTATACATTTCCGAACTCCTGTATATAGCAAAATTCGGATATTTCGACGGTAGTTAGTTCGAAAGATTGAATAATTTGAAGCCACTTTGATTTACCATGAAACTCCTATCCGTATAAATTTTAAAAATAACATTTAGTTAAAATTTTATAAGGAAATATTTAGATAATATGAAGCCTATATATTGTTAATTTTTTCGATTTTCTACTTATTTCGAAACTAGCTTAACGACGGTGGTACGCTGACAGATGGGGAGTGTTTTGAATAAGTAAAGAACATAAATATCCAATAAACCTCTGATGTAGAAGACAGCACATACATTGATACAGAAGAACCAATACCATCGGTTTCTGAAGCACTTATAAGGATGTACAACCTGAGAACATTCATTGAATCCCAACCAGACGTAAAAGACAAAAAATTTAATGCAATAAGCGAACATGAAGATTTTATTTATTGTATCAAGATATGCAATTTACAACAAATTAAAATAGCTAGTTTTTCCTAACGTAATGGCAAAAATTGGTTTAATGCTGCAATTTTTGTATGGTTTTTTTTTTCAAGTTTTTAAATTTTGTTTTTAAACTTTTCTTATTTTTTTTATGCATACATTATAGATTGTGTATGTGGATTTTATATAGTATATAAATTATAAACTGTGGGTGTTTATATGTAGCAGATTTTGAGATGGTTGATTGTGTAACAGCTGCTGGATATTCATAAAAATAGTTTATTCAAATTTAAGATATTTCTAATTATTTTGGCTAAATAACCCTTGGACTTAGGAATTAAATAAATTCTACTGTATACGTTTAACTCAAATTGGCCCAACACCTTAGCTCAGTCAGTATCAGGTCTATCTATTGAGCTAGAAGGTATGAGAAAATGCTCTCCCGACAAAATTGCTAAGCCAGTTCGCTCTCACTCAAAGAAATGATCGTGTGTTAATATAACCATTCAGTCCAGAAAGTAAACCTTAAATACCTCAAATAGATAACCATGATCAGTTAAGTGTAGACTAAGTTTGTAGCTATGTGTACTTCAGCAGAAGAAGAAATATTGGTGTTACTTGCTGTAGCTGAAGATGATAAAAGAACGAAGCAATGGGTGCAAAGCATTAATAAAGAAAGACTGCCCATGTGGAATACCACACACTCATACCTTAGTTTAGAAGAAAAAACGATTCTATATTTATTTTTGAATAACGATCAAGTGTTTTGACTAATTTTACATTTAATTCAGATTACATCTGTAATTATCTGATTTCCAAACCCTTCCTACACCTCTGACAAGACATCTTGTGAATGTGTGGAATGCCAGGTCGCCTCCGTGGTTCGGATTCCACGTTAAACTGTAGGTCCTTCATTTCATCTCACAATCACCCTGCCATTACACATTAGCGTAAGTGCGTATAACCCGAACGGGTAGTAAGACGCGGTGCTAATAATAATAATAATAATAATAATAATAATAATAATAATAATAATAATACATCTGTAAATAAGACACAAATTACCTAGAGTCGATTCACTCAGAGAAACTTCTAGCTATTGCATTCAAATGCACCTCCCTCAAAAATGGGGCTCACTGAACGTAATAATTTGTTAGTCTTCTTGCTCACCGACACACTGATCACTTCAAAAAAGGGGTTATTTCATTCAAATTTAAATCGAATTCCCTTTAAATCGACACCCAACATGGCAATATAACCTGAGTTTTAGATTACATTTAATTTGATATCCAGTTAGTACATTGCATTCACTCACCAGATACTTTTTAATTCCTTTCCGATATCTTTTAATATCCGAGCCTTCTTCTTGATGTTCTTGTAGTCTTTATGACTTAAATCATAAAGCACGGGGTATGTATACACTACTTATAATAACTGCTCTGTGATGGACATAATGATAGCGCACATGCAGCACCACCGTTTGCAACAGACTATCAAAAGTACTAGCGAGATGCGGGAAAACAACAGTTCATGCAACGAACCACGTGGGACGACGCTGCATTTCTCTAGACAATACGCGGGATTTATTCACACCGGTTAGTGCATTCCTATACACCACAATGGTATTGTTATTTCGCTCCCGCGTCAGCTTACGCAGGCCTTAGGCTGATTCTACGCTAGCAGTTAAAACGGGGCGGTTTTGCCGCTAGCTTGCGCCCCCAAACTCTTGAATCTACGCCTGACTGTCAAAACCCGATTGTGAAACAGCTATCATAGCGCTACTGATTCTACACTAGCGGTTTAAATACCGCGGTTGTTGCGTCCACTTGTGGGAGAATGGTTTTAAAATGGACATTGTACAGGCCAGCTGTATTGCGGGACTTATTTTGTAAGAGGAAACTCGAAAAAATAAACTCATCAAAAGAGACGTTGGTGGACTCACCCCATGTTATCGAACCGTCTTACAACAGGACAGTTTCATATTATGTTTGTGAATCACAGAATGTACCCAGAGAAGTTCTTTTTGAACTACAACATGTATGTGGTTTAATTTAATGAACTACTTGGTTTAGTGAATAAAAAAATATTGCAAAACTTGATACCATCTTGAGGAAGAGTATTTATTATTCCTGCTGAAAGACTTGTGACAACGAGGCACAACTGCCTCTTAGCTCCTGGTGTAGTTTTATTCGCGTTAAAACCACCTAGCGGTAGAAACGCGAATCAAACTACACCAAACTACACAACTGTCCTGTTGTAAGACGGTTCGATATTGTGGGGTGAGTCCAGTCCAGTCCAGTCCAGTCTTTTGATGAGTTTATTTTTTCAAGTTTCCTCCAACAAAATAAGTCCTGCAATACAGCCGGCCTGTACAATGTCAATATTTAAACCATTCTCCACATGTGGAAGCAACAACCGCGTCATTTAAACCACTAGTGTAGAATCGGCCTTAAGGTAACGAAGGTATGTGTAGAGAATATTTTTAGAGAGTTATGGAATATTATACAAAGCTTAATGTTATATATAACTAGCCAAAACATTTTTTTTGTGGGAGGGGGGTAAAATAAAAGATGAGATAAACTGTTCTAATATTTACTGTTAATATTTTAAATCAATAATAATAATAATACTTAGCACCGCGTCTTACTACCCGTTCGGGTTATACGCTTTAAGTACTAATTACTCTAATGGATTAGGAATTGGGAAGGTTGAATTAGAGGAAGTGAACCCGCATTTGCGTGGAGGGAGAGTGGAAAACCATTTAGGAAAAACCACCCCCAGTTCACCAGACCGAGATTCGAACCTTGATCTCCCCGTCCTCCTCAGCAGTCGGGCTCAACACGACAAGCGCGTTAGCCAACTACGCCACAGAGGCGGGTAATAATATTTTAAATTAAATGAGCCTATGTATTTTTTTTTTCAAATATCAACAAACTCCTGACTCAGCGTTGAGGAATCCAATCTGCAGTCCTTATCACATGTTAAATCCAATCTGCAGTCCTTATCACATGTTAAATCCAATCTGCAGTCCTTATCACATGTTAAATCCAATCTGCAGTCCTTATCACATGTTAAATCCAATCTACAGTCCTTATCACATGTTAAATCCAATCTGCAGTCCTTATCACATGTTAAATCCAATCTACAGTCCTTATCACATGTTAAATCCAATCTACAGTCCTTATCACATGTTATATCCAATCTACAGTCCTTATCACATGTTATATCCAATCTGCAGTCCTTATCACATGTTATATCCAATCTACAGTCCTTATCACATGTTATATCCAATCTACAGTCCTTATCACATGTTAAATCCAATCTACAGTCCTTATCACATGTTAAATCCAATCTACAGTCCTTATCACATGTTAAATCCAATCTACAGTCATTATCACATGTTATATCCAATCTGCAGTCCTTATCACATGTTAAATCCAATCTGCAGTCCTTATCACATGTTATATCCAATCTGCAGTCCTTATCACATGTTATATCCAATCTGCAGTCCTTATCACATGTTATATCCAATCTACAGTCCTTATCACATGTTAAATCCAATCTGCAGTCCTTATCACATGTTAAATCCAATCTACAGTCCTTATCACATGTTAAATCCAATCTACAGTCCTTATCACATGTTATATCCAATCTACAGTCCTTATCACATGTTATATCCAATCTGCAGTCCTTATCACATGTTATATCCAATCTACAGTCCTTATCACATGTTAAATCCAATCTGCAGTCCTTATCACATGTTATATCCAATCTACAGTCCTTATCACATGTTAAATCCAATCTACAGTCCTTATCACATGTTATATCCAATCTGCAGTCCTTATCACATGTTATATCCAATCTACAGTCCTTATCACATGTTAAATCCAATCTGCAGTCCTTATCACATGTTATATCCAATCTACAGTCCTTATCACATGTTAACGTCAGTCGACAGTTCATCTTGGCAGAGGGGTTCTTCCCGTGTATTTATGATGTTTTCTGAGTCTTGCCTTAGTTTTGTTAAACATAAGACATGAACTTTAAAAGCATTAAAAAAAAAATATTACAAAAATTCGTAGTGTCCTACTTTGCTATGGTACTGACCACACATGGTCACGCCTGTTTAAAATATTGCACTGGTGTTCCACCAATCATGTAGGTCCTTCGCGTAGTGATATGGGAATGTTTGTTTACTTCCGGTATCAGGTTAGGATGAGCCAATAATATCCTTTTTTATATTTGGTGACCAAACAAAAAGAAGATGAGGTAGCAGTTGTGTGATGTCCCTACCTAAATGCTGTCTTCTCATAACTGTAACATCATGATTCTTATCAATGAAGATTTAAATCGAAAGGAAAATCGTGTTAGTAGTTTATGTACAGTTAAACATGTATTGAGAAATGTTATATAGACAGTTAACTTCTCATATGCTACTTTCTGTCCATATAAATTTGTTGATTTTTGTGAATAATTCTAACTTGATTTTTTTTAAAACACATTGGCCATACCAACAAAGAAAACTCTCTTTGAATAAAACTCGTTAATTAATAGAGTGCTAAACAAGACTTATTTTTATAGCCAAAACAAAAATAAAAGTGAAAGCTAACATCAATATAATTAACAAAGAGTGTATTCTCAAATGTCAAGTGTGAAATCTATATATATATATTTTTTTTGTAATCATACATTCAATCAACATTTTAACATAAGAAACATTTCAGTCAATACCCTTGCTGGATTTATTCAGAAAGTGTGTTTAGTAGAGAATTTTTTACGAAGAGAAAAAGATGGCTTGTTAAAACGGTCGAATGGGCATTCATAATTACCGAGAGGGCTTTTTTCCAAAAATCAAGGGTTTATTAAGATCATCAATGAAAGAACCTTATCCATCAATTAAACAATTGTACTGTTTTCAAATATTCACACGTTAAACCATTAGTGACGGTGTATGACCTGTTTTAAAGTGGTACCAGAAACCTACACTGAAGAAAATTGTTCGTGTTGGCTCAGTAAATTATAATTTAACACCCAACGGAACAACGTGGTGGCTAAACACTATATTGGTAACATGCTGTCTTTCTATTTTGCGTCTTTCGGTAGGCGTTACCACGTGTCGCATAAACCCAATGTAGAGTTCCCATTGGGGTTTTATATCAAGTCTAGTTTATTGAAACGCTTGACCTTATGTGTTCCAACTAGAGTTAGTTCAGATAGAGATGGTTTCCTGTTAAAAAAATAGTTCCCATTAGGGTTTATATCAAGTCTAGTTTATTGAAACGCTTGACCTTATGTGTTCCAACTAGAGTTAGTTCAGATAGAGATGGTTTCCTGTTAAAAAAAAAATAGTTCCTTCCCGTTTTAAACTGTTACCACTGGTAGCATTAGATAATATCATGTTTCACATCACCAATGTAAGTCATGTGTTCCATAGATGTAACTATTGACAGGTCAGGTCAATTTTGACAGCTGTGAACTTTTTTTTTAATGTGTTACACGCCAAAGGGTAAATTGTCAATTTCATGATTTGGGTGAATTTATACCCATTCCGTGAACTGGACTGGGCAAGAGGCTCTATATCTTGCGCCAGGAGTCATTAGTTTGAACCACTTAGCCAATTCTAACTGGTCGTTAGAGCACTCACTTCCGACAGGTCCGTGTTCAACAGCCAAGCGAAAGATTCAGGAATAGTGTCACTTCATCATATAGAGAGAGTAGTGTGATCGTAAAAACTCTTACCCTTCGAGATTTTGAGAAATGTTGACGTTTAATACAATTTTAGTTTATTATTATTAATATTATTATAGTCATCATACCGCCTCGGTGGCGTAGTTGGCTAACGCGCTTGTCGTGTTGAGCCCGACTGCTGAGGACGGGGAGATTGAGGTTTCGAATCTCGGTCGGGTGAACTGGGGGTGGTTTTTCCTAAATGGTTTTACACTCTCCCTCCACGCAAATACGGGTTCACTTCCTCTAATTAAACCTTCCCAATTCCTAATCCATTAACTTAATTAGTACTTAAAGCGTATAGCCCGAACGGGTAGTAAGACGCGGTGCTAAATATATATATATACATAAATATAGTCATTATTATTTTGTCAATAATGATATTTTAGTGTCTTATGGAGTGATTTTCAACCTTTTTAAACTCACGGCAAACTGAGCAGGTAGTTAAAATTTCCAAGTCACACCATTATTTTTTAAGGAAATATTTTATGATTATTGAAATAACTAGTATAAGGATTGGCTTCCAGAACTAATCTGTGAAGAAGTTGGTCTGGAACGTGGTCCATCTCAGTCTCTCGAGGACAAATAAGTAGCAGCCCCGGTTTAGAAAACTGATATTAATGGCCGGAGGGTTTGTTGTACGTATCACATGACACACTCTATCCACAAATGTCGACACTACCATTTTTAACGGTGGCTTCTGATTAATGGACGGTCGGTCTGTTGTACGTATCACATGACACACTCTATCCACAAATGTCGACACTACCATTGTTAACGGTGGCTTCTGATTGGCCGATATGGCTCGCTTGCGGGATCACACCATAGAGTTTTTTTTTTAAAAGTTCAATATTTAAAATTCTAATTGTTTTATATTTAAAAAAATAATGTTGATAATGGAGTTCAAAAGATGTGTTTCTACTCCTCAAATTTTTCTACTAGTTTTTTTTTTTTTTATCTTACCTCAAACTTTCGTGGTCCCCTTGCTGACCCTTTTGAGCACACCAGTTGAAAAACACTACTCTAGTGCAAGAATCAACTTCAATAGAAGCTCATGTCGAGAGCATATACAACCTGAAGAACAAAAATAAGCATTTCCATCAATTTGACTATCTTTATATCAATGGTTTGTAAATATTTCACAGCCGTTTTTCCTTCGTATTCTTACTGTATGTAGTCTTTTCTTTTCTCGGGACCACTGCGTAGTTTCATTAGTCATCTGTTAAGATATCATTTGAAAGCAACAATGAGGTGCAAGTTTTAATTTATTTATGACCTCGTGACTCTATGTGATTAGTTCTAGGAAATTTCTTTGACGAAATAATGGAGGAAGGTTAACAGTTTTATATATTAGGAGCAGGAAAAGCTGAGTAAACCAGCTGATGGACTTGGTAGGGCTATCGCACCAGAACGTAACACTACTCAGAATGACGCAAGCTGAGTGTTTCATTTAGAGGTGCCCTGTTTGATCCACCCCTTTATCTTATCATCTAAAGGTCCCCATCTATAAAAGGGGTCTCAAAGTTATTTAAACTTTACACATAAGTTGTTACAATAAAGAGTAATTCAATCAATTTGAGACATTTAATTTTATTGACTAAAATGTCAAATTTCTAAAAAATATATATGTGTAGTTTCACTAGAAAATAAGATTTCTTATGTAAGCTCACGCATAGTTAAGAAAAATGGTCGTGATATATACATTTTATATTTTTGATTGAGCGTAGCCATTTGGCATTTGATCTGTCTGTCCAGATTTTGCTACTCGATAACTATCAAATGTGTGGACCGATTTTAACGAAAGTTGGCTGAGACATTAATTAAACTTAGGTCAAACAACATATATATGTGGTTTCTCGATCTGTTTATCTATTTAAAGATGGTGGCCACCCAAAAATCTGTCTACTTGTTTGTTCCACGAAAACTGCCAAATCCATGGACCAATTTTAACAAAATTTGGCAGACATTCTTTGAAATTAAGCCGAACCACATTTATGCATGTACATTAGAATGTGTTAATATAATATTAAGTTTGAACAACATCTATCTAACAGTTTTGGATGTAGCCCAAGGTACAGCCAGACAGGCAGAATATTTAAAACCCACTTTTTTTTAGTTCATGGGGTACATAGCACGTCAAGATTATAAGATAATCTCGAGATAGAAAAATTCATGATCTCAACATTGTGTCTGTATGAGAAAGTAGCAATGTATGATTGATATTTCTAGCAAGACACCCTCCAACATCATTTCCCTTTCTCTTATTAGCTACCTGGCTGAACGGTCAATAGAAATGGTTTCCGTGGGAATGTTTGATCGTGTGAACTAGACCATGAGTAAGAGAGCAGAAGTATTGAACAACGTGATACGGGGGATTCCTCTGATGGTATTGTTGCTCTCAAGAATGCTCTGTAACGGTCCGAGTCAAGAGGAAGTGCCCGAACTAAACACCAGAGCGCTAGTGATGGCTTCTATGGTACAGCGATTATTCTCTGGTTGCACCCACATCGTTCGAGCATCTCCCAACCTCGACTTTCGTGAGTATTGGTAACTGTTATACCCAAATAAGGGGACTGCCCATTTCATGAATCGGACACATTTCTGCTCATTCCGTGAACTTGCATCTTTAATTGACCATTTCACAAACTGGGCAAAAATTGCATTAATTGAGGTGTGTAATTGTTCCAGAGGAATGTGGGGGTGGGGGTGGGGGTCCCTCAACCTCCTACCTTTCTACGCCCATGAAACGGTAACAAAAAAGTTCCGTAACATTGCTCACTTTCGTTTGTTACGGCTTTACGGTCATATATAGAATGGCTGGGCTAATCAGTGGTGGTCGTGACTGTTTTGGCACATAGTAAGATATAGCTTTATTATAATCTTAATCTTGAAAAAACTCAAGGTAGTAGTAAGAGGGTGACTATATCCAGTTTTACGTCACTGTTATTAAAATAATATTGACTGCGTCTGTAAGTGACGCCAGGCTTTAGTGAGTGATGTCAGCCTGTGTGTGTGTGTGTGTATGGTGACGTTCCGAGAGGGTGACTATATCCAGTTTTACGTCACTGTTATTAAAATAATATTGACTGCGTCTGTAAGTGACGCCAGGCTTTAGTGAGTGAGGTCAGCCTGTGTGACGTTCTGGACGTCTCATTAGACTGTTTATAAAATAATATTGACTGCGTCTGTGAGTGACGCCAGACTTTAGTGATGTAATCAGTTTAAATGTTTAGTTATTTATATATATATATAAAATAATTGAAATAAATAGATTTGAACATGTTTTATGGTGGGAATGCATTTGACGTCACATAAGATTTGAATGAATATCAAGTGCCGAGGTAGAGTTATTGTATTATGATTTTTCATGTATATGCCGTAACTAACAATACTCTACTCATTATGACTAAAATATAACTTTTAACGTTTGGAAAATTTTACTCTCAACCAAGTTATTATTCAGTATAAATATAAATAGGAAACATCACGTTTCCTACGTTTCCATAATGTGAGTTTTTGTTTAAAAAAAATAACAAACATGTTTTAAACAGTTGGATAATTTTAATCTCAACTGAGTTTGTATTCAGTGTGAAATCCATCTGTGTAAAATAAAACCAGTTTTAAAAAACAAGGAGAGGTTAGTTTTAAAAGGTCAGCGCCAAGATAAATTCTGTTAGACAAGTTTTTTAAGTGTATATGAATTGTAATCAGTTTAAATGTTTAGTTAGTTATATATCAAATTAAAATAAATAGACTAGATTTGATCATGTTTATCAGCTATGAAAACTTTATTTTTTTTAAATTAATAACTACACAGAGGATGAATTAATTAAACAACATACATGATTAAAATTTATAATTTCATAGACAGCAGGACGTTTGAATTATTAATGACGTTATACTTAATTATACACTAACAAAGTTATATTGCTCTTATAACTAATATGTAATTTAAATAATTTTTGAAAAAATAATCTAATTAACTGAATGAAACTTAAAATACTTTTTGAAAATATAATCTAATTAATTGAATGAAACTTAAAATACTTTTTCGATTTCTTCATCCCAATCTTTTGCCGACGTTTCTATGGCCTCCAGCTCTGTCTTCACGTTCCAGTCTTCGTCACGGTTGAGATGATCCTCTGCTTCCTCTAGAGTGAGTAGTCCTCCTTTGGCAGGATCCTTGTAGTAATTGTCAGCGAATTCCTTCCAATAAATGTCGTCAAACGATTTCTTCATTTGTTTTTTAAGTGCTTCATCTGCATATAAATACTCCCACGAAACGAACTCACAGCAAGTTCTTTTAAATTCTGGACAGTAATTATATCTTGAAACTTTAAAAACATCTTTCAGAACAGATATGGTAAGTTATCTTTATATTAGAAGCTGGATGCTCTCTATAATCCTCTCTTGAAACTTTAAAAACATCTTTCAAAACAGATATGGTAAGTTATCTTTATATTAGAAGCTGCATGCTCTCTATAATCCTCTCTCACAATGTTTCCTGTTAAATAACTCGGTTGTCCAGTCTGATCTCCAACTCTTTATCGTCTTGATATACTTTGGATATTAGAAGACATCCAATGCTTGTCTGCTTATGAGCAAAGTCGGAGGGAAATAAACTTAAAATAATTTTTGAAAAAATAATCTAATTAACTGAATGAAACTTAAAATACTTTTGAAAATATAATCTAATTAATTGAATGAAACTTAAAATACTTTTTCGATTTCTTTATCCCAATCTTCTGCCGACGTTTCTATGGCCTCCAGCTCAGTCTTAGTCACGGTTGAGATGATCCTCTGCTTCCTCTAGAGTGAGTAGTCCTCCTTTGGCAGGATCCTTCCAATAAATGTCGTCAAACGATTTCTTCCTTTGTTTTTTAAGTGCTTCTTCTGCATATAAATACTCCCACGAAACGAACTCACAGCAAGTTCTTTTAAATTCTGGACAGTAATCATATCTTCCAATTTTAAAACATCTTTCAGAACAGATATGGTAAGTTATTTTTATATTAGAAGCTGGATGCTCTCTATAATCCTCTCTTGAAACTTTAAAAACATCTTTCAGAACAGATATGGTAAGTTATTTTTATATTAGAAGCTGGATGCTCTCTATAATCCTCTCTTGAAACTTTAAAAACATCTTTCAGAACAGATATGGTAAGTTATCTTTATATTAGAAGCTGGATGCTCTCTATAATCCTCTCTTGAAACTTTAAAAACATCTTTCAAAACAGATATGGTAAGTTATCTTTATATTAGAAGCTGCATGCTCTCTATAATCCTCTCTCACAATGTTTCCTGTTAAATAACTCGGTTGTCCAGTCTGATCTCCAACTCTTTATCGTCTTGATATACTTTGGATATTAGAAGACATCCAATGCTTGTCTGCTTATGAGCAAAGTCGGAGGGAAATAAACTTAAAATAATTTTTGAAAAAATAATCTAATTAACTGAATGAAACTTAAAATACTTTTTGAAAATATAATCTAATTAATTGAATAAAACTTAAAATACTTTTTCGATTTCTTCATCCCAATCTTCTGCCGACGTTTCTATGGCCTCCAGCTCTGTCTTCACGTTCCAGTCTTCGTCACGGTTGAGATGATCCTCTGCTTCCTCTAGAGTGAGTAGTCCTCCTTTGGCAGGATCCTTGTAGTAATTGTCAGCGAATTCCTTCCAATAAATGTCGTCAAACGATTTCTTCCTTTGTTTTTTAAGTGCTTCTTCTGCATATAAATACTCCCACGAAACGAACTCACAGCAAGTTCTTTTAAATTCTGGACAGTAATTATATCTTCCAATTTTAAAACATCTTTCAGAACAGATATGGTAAGTTATCTTTATATTAGAAGCTGGATGGTCTCTATAATCCTCTCTCACAATGTTTCCTGTTAAATAACTCGGTTGTTCCAGGCTGATCTCCAACTCTTTATCGTCTTGATATTCTTTGGATATTAGAAGACATCCAATGCTTGTCTGCTTGTGTTGAAAGTTGAAACAATTACATCCAGCTAAGTCCGACAGTGGTGATTCGATTTTATATACTCTCACGTATTCACGATCGACAGGAACACTTATCACTGATGATGATGATGAAGCCATGATGATCAATATAATATAGTTAATATTCCCGCCTTTCCTTATATATATACCTATTAGAAATATTATGTAATGATTATGTAATCAACTTTCTACCAGCTAGTCATAGATATTCAGGTCGCTGGTGAAAGGTGTGGTGCAGAAATCAACACACATGAGTTTGAAAGCTGTGTTCAGAAAAACACATTGACCTGAAGGTCTATAAAAGGAGAATTTAACTATACCAAGTTATCATTTCATCAACATCTTGTCGACTGAAAAGAAGTTGTCACGTAAAAAACAACACCAAGCTCTCTGGTAAAAGTAAGCATAATTTTACTATTATTTCTCTAGTGTTCAATTTATTAGTTAAACTAATATTTTATATTTATCTATACTTATTTTTTAAATTTTTTTGTGTGTTTCTTTATTCTCAATATATTATTTAAATTAACAATTAATTTTCTTTGATCTTTTTATAGTGTCTAACAAACAAACATTTATAGCCGACGAATCTATACCCTCTACCTCAGACATTAACAGACAACGCCAACACATTTTTGATTATGCGGCGGGTACAAACACTAATGACTCATTTACAATAATAACGGAGACAGGACGAACTTATACTCGGTTCAACACCTTAGGCAGAGATATCTTAGTTCGTTTTAATCCATTGATTTCGAACGTGAGTCCAATGCATTATCTAATGACGTGTTTCTCTAGTCTATTAGCATACTTGCTCAGAGGTACGGCGCCATACGATTTAATTGGACTCACGATCACGAACACGGAGAATAACCTCGATAAACCGGTCGGCGTTTCGTACCGTAGATGCGATCAAATTGATGTGACCACTATTATGAATACATTAACAAAAGTTATTCAAAGTAATGCCAGATTTGGTATAGCCGATGTGTTGAGGATTAAAGTGAATCATATCAAAATGATGAGGGGAACGGTAGAGCACTCAAACGAAGATGTCTTCCAAATGATTATCTGAGTCACCATAAAAGGAGCATTGTCGTTGTTAAATCATTGACGAATTGTTTGGCTCACGCTATAGTAATAGCGATAGCCAAAATCACTAATGATATTAATTATAAATCATATATTCAGGGATGGAAAATAAACAATGCTGTAGATGAGCTTCTCGCAAAAGCGCGTGTAGATTTATCGGGGGGAGGGGGGCGCGAACATCTCGATAAATTTCAGCGTTATTTTGGGGACGAATATAAATTACGCGTGTATAATACCCTCTCGACGCTCAACGGATTGTGGTATGAGGGGGTGTCGTCTTCTAGTAGGTACATTAACCTACTGTACGATGACGTTACACATCACTTTAACGTAATAATCAACATGGCTGCGGCATTTTCCGTTCAGTATTTCTGCGACGGATGTAATACCGGTTTTAAAAGAGGTGCAAGACATTCATGTAAGAACACTTGCCCAAAATGTATGTCCATACCTCCATGTTTGTATGGAAGTGAGAATGTGTATTGCAATGAATGTAACAGAATATTTAGGTCTGCCGCTTGTTTCACTAGCCATAAATCGAATAAAATTGACGGTAAAAAAACAGTTTGTGATTTAACACAGGTATGTATTACCTGTGATAAAACAAAGGGAAGTAATCACGAATGTTTTAAATCATACTGCGCAACGTGCAAACAGAATAAAGAAAATCCGCATCGTTGTTATATGCAGGTGTTGAGTCGGAAGGAGCTCGATGATAATTACCTAATGGTTTTTTATGATTTCGAGACTACGCAAGATAGAGCTATAGCCGAAGATTGTTTTTTGCATGAACCAAATCTTTTGCATGCACAGCACTATTGTGTAAAATGTGAATTTAACGATAATATGGACGAGGATTGTGAGCAATGCGGGAAACGATCTCATTCCTTTTGGGAAAATCCGGTAGACGGCTTCATCGACTACCTGAGACAACCGAGGCCGTTTGCAAATAAAATTGTTTGCGTTGCGCATAATGGGAAGGGGTTTGATACTATATTTATCCTGAATAGATTTCTATCACTAAACTACACCCCTAAAATTATTGCGGACGGAACTAAAATACTCTGCATGACAATGGACCACATACAATTTAAAGACAGCCTATGTTTCCTCCCCATGCCACTGAGACAGATCCCGAAAGCGTTTGGACTAGACTGTAAAAAAGGACACTACCCCTATCTGTTTAATACAGAAAAGAATTTAAATTATATCGGTGAAATGCCCGGTCCCGAAATGTTCGGTGCTGATTATATGAAACCGGATGAGCGAAATGACTTTATGGTGTGGCACGCTGACAAACTGCGGCAGGGGTATATATTTAATAATAAGGCAGAGCTGGAGGCCTATTGTGTGGATGACGTAAATGTATTACGCAAGGGTTGTCGTACATTTCGTCATTTATTTCTAAATATAGGCGCGACAGACGTTTTTAGAGAATCTATCACAATCTCGTCGGCGTGCAATCGTTTATTTAGAAAATTATTCCTAGCCCCCGATACGATAGCCATCCTGCCCAAGGGGGTTACAGGTGCGGTGACAGACAGTCTATGAAAGCCATAAAATGGTTAGTCTATCTGGAGAAAACCCGACCCGATATTCGGCACGCCTTCAACGGGCGTGAGATAGAGATTTTGGGTAGGAAAGTGGACGGCTACTGTGACGCGACGAGAGAGATTTTTGAGTTTGATGGATGCTTTTTCCACGGGTGTACATGTCTTTCGAACCGTGACGCGACTATAACAGGGACGAAAGAGACTCTCACCGAGCGATACGAGTGCACTCTGTTGAGGGATCGAGCATTTAGAGCCGCAGGGTACAGTGTTACAACTATGAAAGAGTGTGACTTTGACAAAATACTGACTGAAGACCCACAACTAGATCTAGAGCTAAACAATCACCCTATGATTCAAACTGCCCCACTCAATCCACGTGACGCACTGTACGGTGGACGTTGTGAGTCTATGACATTACACTACAAGACAAACCCCGACGAAAAAATAGGCTATCTTGATGTCTGCAGTTTATATCCCTGGGTATGCAAATATTTTAAATTTCCTGTAGGTCACCCTATAAATATTTTTGTCGCCGACAATTGCCCCGTCGACGTGGTAGACCGAGAGGGGCTAATTAAATGCACTATTTTGCCTCCTAGAAATTTGTATCACCCCGTTCTCCCATACAAGACACAATCAAAATTAATGTTTTGTTTATGCTCCTCTTGCGCAAACGAGATGAACCAAGGTGATTGTTTACACACCGACTCTGACAGGACTATTACAGGCACATGGATAGTGGACGAGGTTCGACTAGCGCTAGAAATGGGCTACACAATGGTTAGAGTACACGAATTTTGGGAATATAAAATTACCCAGTTCGATCCCCAGACCAAAGAAGGGGGATTGTTTGTAGAGTATATTAACAAGTTCCTCAAGATCAAACAGGAGGCGTCCGGATACCCTGGATGGGTGAAAACAGACGCAGACAAAGACAATTACGTTAGCGAGTATTACAAAACAGAGGGAATAGTGCTGGATAAAAACGAAATTGTTAAAAATCCAGGAAAGCGCGCACTCGCCAAACTGTGTTTAAACTCTTTCTGGGGACGATTTGCATTGAACGAGAACAAAACGCAGACCACCATTGTGAACAACGCAAAAGACTTTTTCTCCCTACTCACCAGCCCGGGGACAGAGGTTCGTAACATTATTTTCCCCAATGACGAGGTTGCTTACGTCTCGTGGACATACCGTGAGGAAGCCGTCCTCCCCCTGGATACGGTCAATGTACCTATAGCCGCCTATGTGACCACCGGTGCCCGTATGAAATTGTATTCATATCTCAGGCACTTGGGCGCTTCTTGTCTTTACTGTGACACAGACTCTATTATAAGTGTGATAAGACCGTCAGACACGTACACGATACCGACCGGCGACAAGTTGGGCGACATGACAAACGAGCTGAACGCCTACTCTGAGAGCGCCTACATTACAGAGTTTGTTTCCGGTGGACCGAAAAATTATTCTTACAATGTGTTTGTCCCAGAGACGAATGAGTTCAGGTCCGTCACAAAAGTCAGAGGTATAACACTTAACTATGAAAACACAAAGATTGTAAACTTCACAACTATTAAAGACATGATTTTGAAAGACATGGACCCCGTACACGTGACTAACCCGCGAAAAATTAAAAGAAAAAGAGGCGCCATCGTCGTCTCCCAGTTGGAGAGAAAAAATTATAATATTGTATTCACTAAACGTAGGAGATTAAATAACAACACGTCCGTACCCTACGGCTATAGTTGATGCTAACCCCGGCCGCTGGTATAGAAAACTATCATGATCTAATATATATTGACATTGTTCTTCTCTCTCACTCTCTGATTTCAGTGTCATCCTTATTAAGGTTCAAAAAGTTAAATAGAAACGCCATATCACCGGTTAGAGCCACCACACACTCTGCAGGTCTAGACTTGAAAAGTCCCTACAATTGCAGTATACAGCCCTCGTGCAGGCGTTTAGTTAAGATAAATATTTCTATTATATTACCGGCGGGAACGTACGGTAGAATATCTCCACGATCTAGTCTGGCTCTTCACCACGGCATAGATGTTTTGGCCGGCGTTATAGACGAAGACTATCGTGGTAATATTTGCGTATTACTAATTAATCACGGCCACACTGTTTTCACAATTAAAAGGGGTGACAAAATTGCTCAACTAGTATGCGTTAAAATTGATTACC
Source organism: Timema cristinae (assembly GCA_039000515.1). Classification (NCBI taxonomy): domain Eukaryota; kingdom Metazoa; phylum Arthropoda; class Insecta; order Phasmatodea; family Timematidae; genus Timema; species Timema cristinae. Next base: position 26,854,161 of record JBCFYV010002255.1, read on the forward strand.
CTAGAGTTGAACACACTGATTCGCTATCAAACACTCAGAGGGGGGAGGGAGGGTTTGGATCGAGTGACATCCCTATAAAAGATCGTGTCCGGGATAATTGTAATTTAGTATAATGGATCAAATCAACGCGTCCATCCTCACGTACTCGGAGAAGCAGGATTTGTGTCTGATGTCTGCCGCGGAGTTGAATAATTTACCTATAGAATTTATAAAAACATACGCGTCTAGAGATATAAATCGCGCTTGGAACTTACTCTCTCCCTCTGCGCAGCACGAATTGAAAGATTATAAATATTGTTTGGAACATTATAATAGGGCGTAACGCAGATTGATGGTCCGCCGTCTATAAAGAAAAAATGTCATCAATGTCTGACATCGTCGTAGATGAACCGTGATATTTATGTACGTGACTGGTTTTTTTTACATTGGTCTCTGGACACTGACTGTTAATTGGTTTTTTTTTCCTTTACAGTTTTGGATCAACATCGACAACATGACCAATGTAATTGTAGATTTTCAGGGGTTTAAAGATGAATGCAATAAGTTTATAATAAAAGAATGTAGTATAATATCTATTGGTGGAAGTGATGTACATCACTATACATTTAAGTCGCCGTATTCCTTTTCAAAGTTACCGCGGCATATTAAAAAACAATCTGATTGGCTCACATATAATCATCACGGTCTGCATTGGGACGACGCTGATATGAATGCCGATCAATTTAATATAATTTTAAAAATAGTCACTCTCAACTCGACTATAATTTATGTAAAGGGGGAGGAAAAGAAATTTTTTTAATGGGAATTGTGAATAAAAAACAACTTGTTATTGACATGATAGACTTTGGGTGTCCCTCCCTTAAGGATAGGATCCATAATAATTATGATAAATGTTTCGGTCATAAATATAAAAAAATAAATTCAATTTGTACTCTTTCGAACGTAAAATTTCTTAAAGATTGGTTTGTCGCCACCACTACTATAAATTTGAAATCGTAATTTTTATTTTTTAGTTTTATACCAACACTAGACGGGTGCACATCGATGTCTGTGTTTGTACACCCTTTCACACTGATATTAGCGGGACCGTCTAATTGCGGTAAAACTACTTTTGTAGAAAATTTTCTGTTAAATTTAAAACAGGTGTGCAGCGTGGATAAATTTGATAGAATTCTATGGTGTTTTAGTGAGAATAATTCTATTCCCTCGCGAATAACCAGTCACGTCACACTACACAAAGGTGTACCGGACAATTTCAATTTTAAGGCCGGCGGGCCTCAACTCATCGTGCTGGACGATTTAATGAACGAGGTTTATTCTAAAAAAGTGAGTGAACTTTTCACCAAGGGCAGTCATCATAGAAACCTATCGGTTATTCTGATCACACAAAATCTTTTCCATCAGGGAGTAAGTCACGTGACATTTCACTCAACGCTAAATACATTGTGGTGTTTAAAAACCCGCGTGATCAAACACAGATAAACTATCTGGCTAGACAAGTTTATCCGGATAATCCGTCCGAAATACAAAGAATCTATAGGAAAGCAACCGAATCCGCTCACGGGTATTTACTCTTTGATCTGAGTCAGAACGCGGACGAACGCCTGCGCTTCAAAACGGACATATTTGACACTATTTGCAAAGTGTTTGTACCCGCTAGACTACTAGATGAAACTAGTCAAGAAAAATAGACACGTACTGTCTGTGTTGAAAACGGCCAGTCCTAAATTGCGCAGAGCTATTCTTAAAGTCGTCGACCCCGATGTTATAACAACACTCGGCGAATGTGCTCTAAACACATTAAACAATAATATTAAAATTAGTAAAAGAGATAAGGGAAAATTAATAAAGTATAAAAATTGTATGCGTAAATTGGCTAGCAGCGGTGTTTCGTTGAAGAGAAAAAGAAATATAGTCGTTCAATCGGGCGGCTTCTTGAGCATCATACTACCCGCTATTCTTTCAGCTCTCGTAGGCGCGTTGGTTAAATAATAATAATATGTCACAACTTAAACAGATGCTTCTAGTCCCGCCAGAACTATTTCACAATAAACGCGATGACAATGTCGCCGCCACCACTGATTTTGTACAGATGAAAAAAATTCTGAAATCTAGGAAAAAAATGGACGATTATCAAAGATTGGCCAGTTTTAGAAAACATCAACAGCGTTATTTAACAGACAGGGAGAGAGCGAAACAACCAATTAAAATACCCATCGTGGGCCCCACACTATTAAAACGTAGACCGGTTGACCTTGCACGACGAAAAAGAAAACGAACTAGGAGGCAGCCGGCGTTTCCACCTCCTCGATTCATTTCAGACGAGACCACATATCAAAGCAGTCCTATTAGTGTTGTAGACTCACCAGAGAAGGAGGGGGGGTGGGTGGAAGGTGAGTCTTATTTTGTACCTAGATCAGAATCTGATGAAATTGAAACAGGTTCCTCAAAATTATTCGGTAAGATAGCGGGAAAATATTTATCACCTTACGTCCACCGGAGAGTGTCTACTGACCCTGTATTTGGAATTAGAAAAGAGGGGGATACTTTTAAAATTGGCAATTCAAGTTTTACCGTAGACGATAACGATATATACCTGGGTAACACACACTATAAAGGCACGCAAGGACTTTGGGAGTTGTTGACCAAAAGAAACGTAAATAAAGATATAATTACAGAGAGTGATTTAAAAAAATATAAAGACATACTAATTGCAACGAGCGCTCATCGACAAAACTTTGATCCCGAGGCGAAAATAACGTCCAGTAGAGGATTAAAATATAAAACAATCATTTCTAAACTGTTTCCCGCCAGACCGCGCTGGAACACACTGAGATGAGCGCAACGTTAAAAAATTATATTACAATCTCCCGCGACCTTCGGCTTTCTCGAGCGCCACCAATCTTAAAAAGTATAGTCGGTTGGATAAAATAAAAGTAGACGAATGGTTGACCGGGCAGGATGCGTACACTCTTCACCATGGTTTAAGAAAAAGGTTTCCACGTAACCCGTACAGTGTGTCCAATATTGACGATGTGTGGGAGATTGATCTAGTAGATATGAGAGTTTTAAATAAGTACAACCGGGGCGTCAACTATATTCTAAACATTATTGATGTATTTTCAAAGTATGCGTGGTCTATACCTCTTAAAACAAAATCGGGCGCAGACATCACCGTGGCTATAAAACAGATTTTTAAGAAAGGACGACGCCCCCTTTCGATTCAGTCGGACAAGGGTAGGGAATTTTTAAATTCTAAATTTAGAACATTTTTGAAACAAGAGGGCGTTCATTTTTATCATTTGCATAATCCGGATATAAAGGGGGCCGTCGTGGAGCGTTTCAATCGCACACTGAAAACTAAAATGTGGAAATATTTCACCGCATTCAACACTCACAACTACGTCGATGTGTTGGGCAAGCTAGTTCAAAATTATAACGCTAGTGTTCATTCGACTATAGGAATGCCTCCGGCTTCGGTCAAGCCTATTCACGTACTTAAAATATTATTGCGCCTGCGAAAGCGGTGGGCTAAAATTAAATTGGGAAAAATTTTGTTCAAGGCGGGCGATCATGTGCGCATAAGTAAAGAAAAAATGATTTTTGACAAAGGATACGAGGCTAATTTTACACGAGAAATATTTAGCATAGTTAAAGTAATTCCTAGACTTCCCCAACCGGTCTATTCGTTACAGGATCTCCGCGGGCGGCCTATTGAGGGACATTTTTATAACTACGAACTAGTTCGCGTGCGTCGTCCTACAATTTTTCAAATAGATAAAATAGTACAGAGTAAGCGAATTAAGGGCATTCAACATCATCTGGTCAAGTGGAAAGGATACGACAGTTCTTTCAACAGCTGGGTGGCTGCGTCTAACATTAAACAAATATGAGTCAGTTTTATGTAGCACTGCCGTCGGATTCGAGCGCCGAATATTACGAGAATAATACACTCTCTTACTATACTACAAAATTGGCACAGTCCATACGGCTAGAACACGACCGGTGGGAGGTGGGACTAGCTGAATTATCCTATCCCGTAGGTTTTGAAACTCTCGAAGATAACATTTTATCCAAAGATAAAGAATTGACGGCAAACGTCGTGGTGACCCAAGTGGGCCGTGTTTCGTTTCCTCAACAAGATTTCACCTCCTTTAAGGAGCTTTATAATAAAATTAAGAGCTCGATAAGTGATAAAGGAGATCTAGAGGTTTTAATATCCGAATTTCAATGGTACATTCTTCGCGATCAAACAATGTTGACTGAGATTAAAAAACAAAAGGGTGCCTGGACCGCCGACAAGTCACCCATAACTACACGTTTCAAAAACACAATTTCATTTACGGTGGCGAAAAAAAAATTTAAAATAGAATTTCCTGTTCGTCTCTATGTGGGCATCGGAGACTTAATTACAACCATTCGAAACAGACTACCCAACATAGAGTCACTTAATGCGGTTAATACACATATGAGGGATTTAATGAGCGAGGATATTAAGGGGGTCTTTTTGCGACCCAATCGTAAACTGCCCGGCTCTAGTTCAATCGAAACGGAACCCGTCTTTGTGTACACAGACATTATAGGACCGCAGTTGCTAGGCGACTCTTATGTAAGATGGATTAGAATCATACAGTTCCCCTCCGCCACCGCGCATCACGTGTTCTTTCCTATATTCTATTTTCCCGTCGAGAAATGTAATTTTGACTCTATAAGCATAGGCTTATACACAAAGTTTGGCGAACGAGTGAATTTTCAATCGGGTCCCGTGCCCACCGTAGCGGTTTTACATTTTAGAGAGAAAAAACTAGATAAATAGATACGTGACGTAGTAATTTGACTTAGTCTTAACAATGGAGGGAGAGAGAGAAAACATCGGTCCCGTCTATCACGCCAGTTATAAAATGCAACGGGGACGCGGTCTCGGCGCGTTTTTGGGTGGATTATTTCGATTTGTCAAACCGTTGTTTATGAGGGGGGCGAAAGCGGTGGGAAAACAAGCGTTACAAACAGGTTCGCATATTTTGGCCGACATAGCGACACGCGAACCCGGTCAAAAAGTCGGTGATATAGTTAAAAAGCGCGTCACTCAGGCGGTCGAGGGACGTGGCTTAAAAAGGGTAAAAAAACGTAAACGACTTCATTCGAAGGTGGGCGCCAGACCAAGAGGGAACAAGAGAGCTAAAAAAGATATTTTCGATTAATTATGGAGTGTTCAAAAACAGAACTCGATCTTTTCGACGAAAAATGCATTCAAACGGTAATTAAAAATAATAAAGTGGTCGAATACAAACCCATCACTTCCGTGGACAATGACGCTCAGTTGGAGTTTTTTTGCCCCGGGGACGGCGAGTATTTTCGGGACCTCTCTTCGATTAAATTATATCTTCGTATTCAGCTGGTGAGGGGGGACGGGACACCGGTCGCAGGCGACAATAAAATCGGCTGCGTCAACAACTTGTTAAATTCATTATTCAGTCAAATCAATATCTCTCTCAACGAAACACCTATTACAACCTCGACAGACAACTATGCCTACAGGGCTTATTTAGAGACTTTAACTAATTACGGTAGAGACGCCTCCGACACCCACCTGGTGAATGGTATGTGGTTTTTGGATACCCCTGCCGCTAACGGTGAACTCGCCGCATCCACAGAGAACAAAGGCTTCGCCACGAGATTAGACTTGTTAAAACATCCGGTCGACTTGGTGGGACGTTTACACGCCGACATTTTTAATATTTCACATTTGCTGTTGAAAAATGTATCGTTGCGTGTTAAATTAATTCGCAACAAAAGAGAGTTTTATCTGCTCACAGACGCGGACAATTTAAACACCGACGTACGGTTGCGAATTTTAGATGCCACCCTCTTTGTGAAACACGTGGAAGTGTCGCCGACTATTTCACTCGCTATAGAAAAGACACTGTTACGAAAGCCGGCCCAATACCACCTCAATCGGGTGGACGTCAAGTCTGTGACCGTACCCAAAGGATCCAAGTCTGTGAGTTTAAACAATGTTATTCAAGGGGTGATCCCTAAAATTGTTTTATTCACAATGGTGTCAAACGAGGCGTTTGTGGGCAGTTTGAACACGAATCCGTTTCAACTGATTCACAGAAACCTCGATCGTTTCGTCCTGTATGTAAATGGAATCCAAAAACATTTGCCCATTTTGATAAATTTTGACAACGTCGCCACGTCCACCCTCGCCTATGACACATTGTTTTCGGGATTGGGCATACACCATCAGAACAACGGCCATTTAATCACGCGAGACATGTTCAATAAAGGTTACTTTATGTTGGCCTTCGACTTGACTCCCGACAGTGCAGGACAGGACTCGCACACCAGCCTTCAGACAGAGGGGAACGTGAGATTTGAGTTACAGTTCAAGACAGACCTTGACACCGCCATAACCTGTTTGTTTTACTCTGAGTACGAGGGGACGGTGTCTATAGATTCTAATCGTGAGGTGAAAATTAATTATTAACACCATGAATTCTCATCAAATAGACACACTGCTGCGGGGCAAAATTTCAATCTATAAAGGGACATTTCCTTCGGACCAATTACCTCAAAATTTCACTCGTCCCGCCTTATTTGTGGTCAATTTAGACCCTCACACTAAACCCGGCTCCCATTGGGTGGTTCTATATTTTTCCAAATTTGGGGAGTATTTTGATACATACGCCAGACGACCGAGCTTAGCGATGACTAGACTCTTGAAAAAACACTCGACACGATGGAGGTACAACCGCAAACGACTCCAAGGCATAGCCTCCGGTGTGTGCGGCCACTATTGCTGTCTGTTTGCCGCTGCCAAGGACGCCGGCTGGAGCCTGACGAGATTCACAGACCTGTTCTCAACCGTCAACTTGTGTAAGAACGACCGGCTGGCCGTCACGCTGTTCAAACGTCGCTTTGGCCGCTGTCCAAGATGTACTAGCAGGGGTGCCCAGACGTGTGTTCCAGCATTAGATATAAAAGGTATACTAGAGTTTTATTTAATCATTTGTATTCAATTATCTGACATATGAACATCATCATGTCGGCCATCTTTGATTTTTCATTTATCGTAAACTCGAAAAAGGAGTGGGTGATCACCGAGCTAGCCATAGTTTTCATCGACGAGAAACAATCGTCGTGTTATCAATTCAATAAAACCACCGGCTTGTGTTACTCAAAATTGGATGCAATTCTAAAACAAAATTTAGATAAAGCCGTCGTGCCTTACGCATATAATAAACAAAAAGGGAATTTCTTGTCCCGTCTCACCGGCCGGACATTCATCCCACTACGTGAGGACTATAAATGTCCCTTTGTTGATTTGATCAACTCAAATTGTTGGGGTGTACCGCCCCTTGTCACGACATCACCCCGTGCGCATTAAAAAATGCAAATGCTTTGGCACGATTCGTCAGATTTCACAGCGCCGAGAAGTTGTATAAATTTTGTCCAATCACCGACGACGACGACGACCACGATACTAGCTTTAATTGTGACGACTGTTGATTACAGGTCATCAGTCTAGACGCAGACAGCGATGAAGACGTGCAGCTGTAATATGGTGCAGGATGAATCACCCTCGTTGCTAACCAAGACTTTCTACCTAAACGACAAACAGAACAAACACGTGGCGGTGGGTCTCTTCCCTGACCGCAACTTTTACGCTCACGTGATGTTTTCATCGAGTTCTAATCGTCTAATACTCACCGTCCCCCAATGGAACTTTCTCGTCAAAGAAATGCCGTTTTGGTCCGAGTGTGTGCAGACGTGTGTAAACTTCGAGTCCACCATGGACGACTTTCTCATTGTGGTGAAAAAACTTTTCGGCGTGTGGAAATTATGTCTGAGTGATAAAAAAAACATTCAGATCTACCTGTCTACGGACGAAATAAAAACTCTGTACAATCTTGAAAAATATATCACACGACATGTAAAATATCTAAACCATCCAAATGTATCGACGTTCATAGACAATACGCTCACCTCCAAATCGTTTGTAGACCCGCCCGATCCTATCCCATATTTTGACTATCTGTCACTCTATGACGATCTTTGTATTTTTATGTATAACAATAATAAATTGTGAAAAATGTATATTTTTTTTATAATAATTAAATGTGGAAAAACTTGTACTTTTTTTCATTTCTAGTAATATTTTCCTCTCATTTAATTATATATTCGTAGTAAGAGCAATATATAACTTTTTAGTGTATAATTAATAATTCGTACCTCGGCACTTGATATTCATTCAAATCTTATGTGACGTCAAATGCATTCCCACCATAAAACATGTTCAAATCTATTTATTTCAATTATTTTATATATATATATATAAATAACTAAACATTTAAACTGATTACATCACTAAAGTCTGGCGTCACTCACAGACGCAGTCAATATTATTTTATAAACAGTCTAATGAGACGTCCAGAACGTCACACAGGCTGACCTCACTCACTAAAGCCTGGCGTCACTTACAGACGCAGTCAATATTATTTTAATAACAGTGACGTAAAACTGGATATAGTCACCCTCTCGGAACGTCACCATACACACACACACACACAGGCTGACATCACTCACTAAAGCCTGGCGTCACTTACAGACGCAGTCAATATTATTTTAATAACAGTGACGTAAAACTGGATATAGTCACCCTCTCGGAACGTCACCATACACACACACAGGCTGACCTCACTCACTGACGTCACTAAAGCCTGGCGTCACTTACAGACGCAGTCAATATTATTTTAATAACAGTGACGTAAAACTGGATATAGTCACCCTCTTACTACTCAAGGTATCTGGGGCATGTTTCTGTGTTTCAGATGTGATCAATTTCCAGAAACATATGTCGAGTCTGTCAGTCCCTTCTTCTGTCATCTCTCTGAATGCTGTTACCTCACTCTCGTGCAACGTTAACAGAGCCTTTTATGTGCTCCCTTGTGTTGATAACAGCACATCTGTACTTCTGAAACAGGTCAGAAATATATGTCGAGTCTGTCAGTCCCTTCTTCTGTCATCTCTCTGAATGCTGTTACCTCACTCTCGTGCAACGTTAACAGAGCCTTTTATGTGCTCCCTTGTGTTGATAACAGCACATCTGTACTTCTGAAACAGGTCAGAAATATATGATTCTTGGCATTTTAGTTTTATTAAAGTGTGTTTACGAATTCATTCAATTCAAAGATGTTTATAAAAGTTTATTATTATAAATTTTGATATTAATATATTACAATTTTCATAGTAAAGGCCTTTTGAAAATACAAACATATATTCTGTGGTCAGCATTTAATGGCTATATTAAACTTCAAGACTTTATGTCCGCTGGTTAAAAAAAACTACATTTGTGAATTTTGAAAACTTTCAACCTTCTATTCCCCCCATAGAGGTCAAATTTTAGGACTTATCTTTTTATCTAAGGTTATATGTCTACCTGTTGCCAAATTTAGATTTTCTATGACACTTATTTGTGAGAAAATGTTAATTAGCTCATTTTCAACGACCTTTTAAGCATATTTATGGAGCTATGAGATGAATTAAACATCCTTTGGTTTGGGCTTGTTTTGTTTAGTGGTGACTGGTGTGGGGATGTCTTTAGTGTCAGCTGGAGTGAGGTAACAAATGGGAGTGGCCTAACCAAATCTTGGCTCCACCTCTCTATGGTTCAGTGTTCCGTCGAGAGATAGCCCTGGTAACAAGGGGCAAGATTTTAGCGTTACAGCCTCTAAGTAGATAACAAATTACTCGAAAATTAAGTTTTGGATTATAAATATTTTTATGCTAAATTGGTCTTAGAGAATTTAAAAGTTAGAGCTCCTTTTATAAAAAGTCAGAACTCCTTTTATAAAAAGTCAAAACGCTGGGTTATTACATTTTTAGTCTGTGTAAAAATAGTCAATTTTAGCATATTTTCACAAATGATAAAAAATAAAGTAAGTAAAAAACAAAAAAAGCTAGAAGCAGATCCTTCATTTACATCCTTCCTTTACCAAATAAAACAATTACCTTGTTCCTGCGATGTATTTACGAGACTGTATAGGTTACGTATGTTGGTCATGCAAGCCAACAAATACATCGATCTCGAATGGGCTCTTAAGCCGTGTGGCCTGACAGCGATTGATACTTGCTCACCGATTGACGTGGCCGTCTTAAAGATTGGCCCAGATACGAGCTGAGTTCACAGATCCAGTCAAATTTTTCACTACCTCAAATTCTACAGCGATGACCTGTAAGACGTGTCTTTTCCAGTATATTATGGGATAATGGGACAGCTATGATATATTTGATAAATGTGTTTTACCAAGGTTTTAAAGTCCAGACCTTTGACTAAGAGTGTTAAAATATGTATAAAGTTCTTTTTTAGACTCCTTTTTGTTGGGAAATCCTTACTACACTCTTGGTTAACAATCCTTTGTTCTGAAATAAACACTGTCTGGGACCTTCTCTAATATTTCCAATACTTTATAAACTACTAACATATTTACTTACGGTACTTACTCTATATCATTAGAAGCTTGATTGTTCATTGCCGCACTTACGAAAGTACGCCACCTATATCTCGAGCTAGTTATATCCAGTCCACCTAATTACACCCTATACCTATCTCAAGCTAGTTCTATCCAGTCCACCTCATTACACCGTCTCTTTAAGGTCCAGTTTAATGTTATCCTCACAGCTTCATCTAGGTTTTCCCAATGATCTCTTCCCATTGGGTTTGCCAATCAATACCCTGAACACGGTTCTAGATTCTCCCATTCGCTCTGTATGTTCTGCCCACCATTATATACGAGACTTGATTATCCTAACAATGTCTCGTGATTAGAAAGGGTATGTAACTCATCATATGTAGCTTCCTCCACTCGCTAGTAGCCTCATTCCTCTGTGGACCAAATATCTTTCTAAGCACCAATTTTTGTTTCATCATCCAAGGTAAGTGACTAAGTTTCCCAACCATGAAGAACGATCGGTAAAATTATTGTTTTGTATACTAACGTATTTATTGTTGCTAAAAAGGTTTATCAGTAAATCTATATAAACTTCAATAAAAATCTTCCAACTGAGGTATCTCATGACTTGTACAAACCAAAGGTATAATAATACATATAGCTCTTATTATTTTTAATTAATATTATTAATACTATTATTATTACTATTATTATTTATTATTATTATAGCACAGCATTTTACTATACGTTCTGGTTATACGCACTTACGCTAATGTGTAATGGTAGGGTGATTGTGAGATAAAATGGAGGATCTACAGTTTAACGTGGGATCCGAACCACGGTGGAAGCCTGGCATTCCACACATTCACAAGTTGTGATTAATACACTTATTTTCAGAGGGGAAGGAAGGGTTTGTCAATAAGATAAATCTGTGCCGGGACCAAGGATTGAACCCCGGACCCCCAGCATAGAAATCTGACACCTTACCTCTAGACCACCAGGTGACCCCTCAAGATTATAGAGCTTTGAATAGGCCTACAAATCGTGGCTACTAAGGTGTAACCATCATTCAAATGGTCACAAGACCATTAAAATGTATATCTCCAGACAGCTTTGATCGTTTGGCACCGGCGTGTGCTCGTGTGTTACAGGCTTCCTCGCTGAACGTGCTTGGTGGTCGGACATGGCTGGTGTTTCAAGACGTCTTTGAGGCGTTCTCCTCTGATTTGGACGTTCCGTTCAACAGTGAAATCATCCTGGGCTCTTCGGATAAGCAGCGTCATATCACCTTACAACAGGTCAAATAGTTACTCTACTCTCTTCTGTTATAAATACCAAAAGAAGTATTCGACGTTTCTCAGGGTAACCACGCAATTAATTGTGTGGTAAACCGGAAAGAGCTCATCTTTTCTTCAAACAGACAGAAAAAAAATATCTCTCCATTTTATTTGTTCTGACCTAGTTTTTAGATAAATTAAAAAAAAAAAAATCAAATTCAAATTTTTAAATTCCTGCTTCGAGGTGCAAATGTTCGTGCACAGGGACTACTAGTTTTAAAATTTCAGTCTTCTCCGTGCGGTAAATATTGCACAATACTCATGACAGACAAACACACTCTTCGTTATATAGACCTACATATATATAGTATACGTGAATCTTTTATATATACAAGCACCACGTCTTACTACCCGTTCGGGTTATACGCTTATGTACTAATTACGTTAATGATTTTAGGGATTAGAAATATTATATTCAGAGAACGGGTACAAGCATTTTCTGGAAGAGAGAGTGGTAAACCATTTAGGCAAAACCACCCTCAGTACACCCGACCGAGTATCGAACCTCTCGATCTCTCCATCATCGGCAGTCTTGTTTACTGCGAAAGTAGCGCGTTAGACCATGTGGTCATTGAAGTGGGTCAGTGACTATTCATTGGTTCCTTTCTTAAAGACGTATTCCAGATTTGCAAAGTATTACGGACTACACAAGGCTCCCTTTTTCCTGCTACCAAGCATCAGTGATAATTCGAATTGGGGGGTAGATTAGAGTCCCATTTTCCGGGGGAGCAGCACCTCCTCCCCTCATCGAGAGAAAAGGTCAGGAATCAAACCTTGCGGGAGGGAATTTTAGAACATTTGAACATAATTCTGAGCTTATTATATGAGTTTTAAGAACTAATTTTTGCAACAACAACAAAAATATGAAAATTTTACAGAGCATAAAATTTAGTTATAAATAACTAAGCCCATGGAAAAGTAACAATATATTTTTTACATGTTTATTCAACAGAACAAAATGAAGAGAAAGCTGATGAAGAGGTAATGGGAGGAAATCTACATTTTATCGTTTTTATCTTTGTTAACTTGGACATCGATGAGTCAAAGTTGTTGATAAGGACGTTAGCAAATTGCAGCCAAATTCCAAATAAACAACTATTTTATTTTTTTCATAAAAACTAGTAAAAAAAAGAGTAAATATTGAAAAGTGATAAAAAGAGGCTAGTGGCCACATTATCGACAATTTATGAGCGTCCATACCTGTGGACTCTCTGTTGTCAATCTCAAAAATAAAATTTATAAAGTCACACTTTTTCAGTGAAGAGACAATACGAAGACTATTGGAAACTCTGCAATGCGTAGCACGTGGAAACGTGCGAGATAAAGGCATTATGTCACAAATCAGGTTTTTAAGTTTACCCCTCAGGTATTTGTTTAATTTATGATTACCTGAACCACCAAGCATAATAAACCCACTTCCTCCATCGCTGAACAACACTTTGCGGAGTAGGTTTCTGCCATCAGTTTCAGACGATCACACTTCACCACTGAAAGGAATGTAACTATATTAATAAAACCCGCTTCATTGGCCGCGTGGTCTAACGCTCTACTCTCGCAGTAAACTAGACTGCCGATGACGGAGAGATCGAGAGGTTCGATACTCGGTCGGGTGTATTGAGGGTGGTTTTTCAAAATGTGTTTCCACTCTTCCTCCACGGAAATGAAGGTATACTTCCTAGGGTCAGGTGGGATTAATGTGTTACAGGTGAAAAAGTAGGGATATTGTGATACACTTGATAAAAATCACATTAAATTGGTGCTGGATTAATAAAGTAAACATTTTTAGACACAACAATTATTACTATTTCCTAAACATCTTGTGATAAAGCTGTAATGTAATTGATTTGCCCCTGAAAAGTATGTGAAAGCATTAACAATAATATCGTCCTAATTTTATAAACGTATTTAATTTTATTTAAATTATGTAGTATATTAAATGGCGCTTAAAGCACTTCTTCTTCTAAGAAGGCAAAAGCCACTGATCAGTGACGTCACGCACGTGACATTATTCAAGTCAGGTTGACAATATATATATATTTCAAATAATAACTTCCTCTTCTCGAAGGTTCGAAGAGAGATTTTAAAATGTAACTTGAGTCATTTTCCGGCTCTAGAACCTCCCAGTAAAACAGAGATGTTTTTGTCTTGTATTTTGTTTTTCTAAACTAAACCTTCTCGAAGCTTCCATGAGCAAGGGATATATATACAAAGAATGGTGCAACGTAAAGGTAGTTGGTGTCCAGAACTGACATAACTCACTTGGGCACTTGGCGTCCAGCAACACCTGTCCGCGCTCATATAATAGGCCGCGTATATATTTCGACATGATCTATTTTCTCATTAAGTAAACAGAGATTCAGAAATAAAAAACATGTCAAAATAATAAGTGTTTATTAATTATAACTCTTTAATTGGCGCTCGATCACGGGGCTTTAAATACCAATTAACCCACAACACCAAAAAACCGGACCGATTTAATTAGTGCTCGACCACGGGGCAATTACCAGCTAATTAAACGGTGTAACTTCAATCGACGCTCAACGTGTCGAACCAGAACACTTCAATTGGCGTCCATCGCGGTAGAGTAATATTCCAGAACATCTTAATTGGCGCACAACGTAGGGACCAGTAAATCAAGAACGCTTCAAAGCTGTAACTATTAACTAATTATGATTGAAAAAATAATTTTCAAAATCTTACATTTTTTCCACTAAAATAATTTATTTAATCCTCTTAGAACTTTCTGTGTAGCTTAGAAACCATTAAAGTTATTGAAAATCTGAGAATTTATTAATATACAGAAATAAATGGTCTACTTAGGGTCAGCATTTTTATTGAAAATATATTTTATGGAATTAAATAGATAAAGCCAAAGTTGTGGGGCTTTTATGATACATAATTTGAGGCTAATACGATATAACAAAGGGACTATTCTGGTACTATAATTTTCCTGGTGGAATATCATATCATACTTTTACTCATAACAAGTGGTGTCTCGTGTATAGGCACTGCGGAACTGCAGTACCCCTTTACACTTGATATTATCGATAACATTTAATATAATGATTCCTTTTTTCTTTAATTATTTCTTTATTTTTGTAGTACAATATATATTCCTTAAGCTTAGTGTCAGTACTTCAGTAGCCATCCCCCAGTTTATGAAAAAGAAACAAACATTTTTGTATGGAACTGTGCACTTCACAGTGCCAGCAACGTGATGTTTGACTGTTGTGCGCATGCGCACATAGGAGGGGGTGGGCAGGAAGGCGGGACTGCCAGGTAGAGAGAGCACTGTTGCTCTCGCAGTGCCGGCTCTGGCGTGATGGTGGAGGGAAGTTTTTTGTTTACTCAGCGTGTGTTGTGCTTAAAAACCGTGTACCATATTCTTGAATGTGATAAAGTGTAGAAGAGTGTAGAATTAGATTATTATTCTGCTTCCAGCTATTCTATTTGATTCTTTTTTTTCAGTTCTTTTATTTAACAGAAAGACTAAATGCGTTTGCTGTGCATTCAATGGAGAAAAATCTCCTCAATTGTCATGCAGAGATCAAGGAGAAAATTATTTAACTTTTTGCGCAAATTAAAACAAAAAGAATGGTTTTCATTTTTAAATGAATAGATCAAGCTTGAACTATAACAATTTAAGTTAAAGAAAGTAAAAAGTTTTTTTTGTTAATATTTTATAAAATTACTGAATAGATTTTCTTTTTATACATGTTTTTTTTTCCTTTTACACAATTTAAAAAAAAAGGCTAAAATTTTTCTGGAGCAGCACCCCCACTAATTTTAGCTACGAGCCGCCACTTCTCATAACCAAATTTACACAACTTTTCAGCTCATCCAGAACATAGGACTACATTTATTTAAATCACCCAAGGGCTTGAAAGTTGGGGATTTTGTATTAGTAACATTTAAAGGTTGTAAAAGAAACAGTATTTTTATTGGTATGTTTTTTTGTTATCACCTAGTCTTACTACCTGTTCGTGCTATATGCTTATATACTAATTACGCTAGTGGTTTTAGGGATTAGGGAGGTTATATTCAGAGGAAGCTACCCACATTTGGGTGAAGGGAGAGTGGAAAACCATTTAGGAAAAACCATCCTCAATACACTCGACTGAGATTTGAACTTTGATCCCTCCCCCCATCATTGGAAGTTTAGTCTACTGCAAGAGTAGCTCGTTAGACCACGTGGCCACCAAAGCGGGTCACTGTAATTAATGTAATAGACGATGGTCACATTCAAGTGATGGGGTAGAAGAGTTAATCAGACAAGACAACTTAAAAAAAAATGACATCCCTGTCATAAATGATCATGTCACTATAGGAAAATTTCCCGCTCCAAATATTAGTGTGTCAGCTGAAAAATTCAAATATAAGTTTGATAAAATATATTTGAAGCCTAAATAAGATAAAATTTTATTTTAAATTGTAATGACGTAATTTTTTAATGTGTAAATCGTTTTCTTTATATGTTTTAATCATTATCTAATAATCTAACAATCTAAATCAAACCAAATTTTTACTGGTGATACGTTAATGTCTAAAGTATATTTCAGGATCCTTATACAATTTTTATACTTTTATTAATAAGAGAAAGCATAGGGAAAATAACTGGTTGAAATTGAGGTTTTGAGCTGCTTCCACATACTTAGACATATCTCAGGAGCCAAACATTTGATTTAAACAAAACTTTTATTGATGATACACCAAGGACTAGACTGTATCACAAAAGCCCCAAAACTTTTAAATCTCATATATAGCATGTAAATAAGGGGTGTATCACTTTAGCTTCAGACGTGCATCATATTATTATTATTATTATTATTATTATTTAGCACCGCGTCTTACTACCCGTTCGGGTTATACGCTTTAAGTACTAATTACGCTATTGGATTAGGAATTGGGAAGGTTGAATTAGAGGAAGTTAACCCGCATTTGCGTGGAGGGAGAGTGAGAAACCATTTAGGAAAACCCACCCCCAGTTCACCCGACCGAGATTCGAACCTCGATCTCCCCGTCCTCAGCAGTCGAGCTCAACCCAACTAGCGCGTTAGCCAACTACACCACCAAGGCGGGTTGCATCATATTAACCCCATATGCTGAGGCTATTGAGATACAGGGTTACTAATTTTGATTGCCTAAATAACTTTTTTAGATCATAAAAATAGTTATTTGATTCAATTAAGATAGCAAAGCTGCACATTTTTGTATTTTTACTTTGATTTGATCATAAATAGAATAAGAGTTACAAAGAAAGTTTGATTTTTTGTATCATTTTAACCCCACCTGACTGGCGGGCTGCACAGAACTAACACGGAAACCGCAAGCAGTCCGCGGGTTGGACAGTCGACACACCTCGCCTAAGTTGTCTCTCTTGCAATATACTGTACTGCCAATGACGGGGAGAACAGGGTTTTAATCCCGATCGGGTGTATCGATAGCGGGTTTATCCTAAATGGTTTTTCACTATTCCTCCAAGAAAATGCGAGAACACTTCTTCTTAATTCAAACTTTAACATCCATAGCACACTAACGTATAATTGTGAAACCCCAGGACGCGGAGACAATAAAAAATAAATAAGAAATCATCATTACTTTAGGCATTTTATCTCTCATTTGTTTCGAACATTCCTTCATTTCTTATTTCCTACTTTATCTTGGTCATGCTTGCTCACTTACTTTCTCATTTATTTATTATTTTATACAGGGTGGCCCATGGAAAAGTAGCCCGCCTCCTATATCCCCAGCAGGCGCCTCACTCTGAATTGGAGGAGGTCAATCCCCTTCCACCCATATTGTGACATGAATAATGGGTCAATAAAGCTTTAGACAAGCAGTTCACTTGCTCATTCTTCATATCATAATATACAG
Source organism: Timema cristinae (assembly GCA_039000515.1). Lineage (NCBI taxonomy): Eukaryota > Metazoa > Arthropoda > Insecta > Phasmatodea > Timematidae > Timema > Timema cristinae. The sequence goes on from JBCFYV010002255.1 coordinate 26,871,826, forward strand.
GGTGGACCACGGAAAAGTAGCCCGCCTCCTATATCCAGCAGGCGCCTCACTCTGAATTGGAGGAGGTAAATCCCCTTCCACACATATTGTGACATGAAGAATGAGCAAGTGAACTTCTTGTCTAAAGCTTTATTGACCCATTCTTTATGTCACAATATGTGTGGAAGGGGATTTACCTCCTCCAATTCAGAGTGAGGCGCCTGCTGGATATAGGAGGCGGGTTACTTTTCCGTGGTCCACCCTGTACTAGGTTTATTCTTAGCTTTGGTTTTATTATTAATATTTTCAAACGATCCTGCACTAACGATGGGTTATCGCATTTATTAATTTTATGTTTCTGGTGCTAGTGACAGCTTTTACGTTTAAACGATAATTATCAGGTGTCAGTAATCTAACATCAATTACGGGGCTGTGATCGTAGCAATAACCGATATATATATATATATATATATATATATATATGGCCAAGTAGAGCATATTCACATCAAAGCCATTAGTTGAGATGGACCGATTCATGCTCGCGAAAGCTCATACAAATTTGTTATTCTTTAAATTGAAAAAATGACATCTAGACACGGGAATCGAACCCAGGACATTTGGCTCAGTACACCAATGTTCTAACCACTGAGATAACCTGGAAACGTTCCGTGTTCAAGGTCACTCATCACTAATATTTTAAGGCAGAGCCTATGATGAACGTGCGGAAATCGTTGGCTACGCATGTCTATCACAGACTCTGCCTTAAAATGTGAGTGGATAATGACCCTGGGAATGTAATGATTCCTAGACAGCTCAGTGGTTAGATCATTAGCGTCCTAAGACAAAGGTTTCAGATTCGATTACCGTATCCAGGTGTCATTTTTCAATTCAAAGAATATTATATTATTATTATTATTATTATTCACAAGTTGTGATTAATACACGTCGTGTCATAGGTGAAGGAAGGATTTGGCAATCAGATAAATCTGTGCCGGGATCGACGATTGAACCCCGGACCTCCAACACTGAAGTCCAACACCTTACCCCTAGACAATCAGGTCACCGATATGATATTTATAGATGCGCCTACAACCGTAATTACTAAATACAATAGAACTATTTAAGCCACCATAATTTTTTTTGTTTAACTTCAATGCTTTGCCACAAGGTATCGAGTGAGTGTGTGTGACAACATAATTATAATATACGTTTGCATTCTCATACCACTGTGTGTTACAATTCTGAGATAAATTCCTGCCTTATACACCGACAACTATGGGGGTATGAAGTTAAAGAGAAATTATATCTGAAGTTACGCGAACAAAAAAAAAAAAAAAAAAAAAGAGTTGAAAGTCACTTCTCTAAATAGTAGTATGCTTGTTGGTTTCTGAAGGTTTACAGGGTTGGTAAGGGCCTACCCTTAACGAGGAGCCTATATGGTGTGTGGCGTCCTTCCACAGGCCTGGAGGCACCCTATTACAGCTTGTACGCTTACAGAAGAAAGGTCAGCGGTCTGATCCTGACAGTTGAGCCCTATCTGGTCGGAGAAAAGGTAATCATTTAATTTTATAGTGATAATAGCCTTATATCTGGTAGATGGATAGGAATAGCTGGCTGTTGGAACGTTTTACCAGTATGAAGAAAATTGTTTTATTGTATTCAGTAGTTTAGTCAGTTGAGCAATATAGCTCAATATTGGATTGGTGGTATTATTCAGTAATTATCTCCCATTTGTCAAGGGCGATCATGCACCTTAAGGCGGGAGTGTAGGGAGCACGAGTTGAGGGCAGTATTTTTGCCATTTTTATATCAAAATTACTTCGGGCAACATAATCATTTGACACGGTTAATGAATTTGAATATTTAAAAACAATTTTATCTAGCAATAACGAAATTAGATTGAAAAATAGAAAAATAATACTGTCGGGAAATGTATATTACTTCTCGGTCAGTAAGTTGTTGACATCTCGCCCGCTGTCAAGGAATGTAAAACTCTGAATATACAAAACAATTGTACCGGTTGTTCTCTATAGGTGTGAAACGTGGTCTCTTACCTTACATGGTAAAACAAATTTAAAGTGTTCGAAATAAGGTGCTTAGGAAGATATTGGGTCCAAAAAGGTATGAGGGTACTGAGGAGTGAAGGAGGTTATATAATGATGAGTAACATACCCTACACTCATCACAAGACATTGTCAAGATAATCAAGTCAAGTAGATTATACTAAGCAGGACATGCCGCGTGAATGGGAGAATCTAGAACCGTGTATAAGATATTGACTAGCAAACCCAATAGTAAGAGACCATTGGTAAGACTAGATGAGAGGATATCATTGGAATGAATCTAAAAGAGAGAGGGTGTAATGAGGTGGACTGGATAGTACTAGCTCAAGTTAGGGATAGACGGCGTACTTTTGTAGATGTGACAATGAGCTTTCGAGTCCCTAATGCCATAGAGTAAGTATATTAAAACATATTTTTGGCCAAAATATATCAAATATTGCTCCAGTACAAACATACAAATTAATTTTCTTCACATGGTGATCTCAACAGTGGTTGAATATCTGACAGGGGTGTCCTGTAATTTAATGAGAAAAGGTTGTCAACTAATTCCTCTATACTCACTACACATATTCAAGAACTGTTGACATCACCGTGTGAAGAGAATTAAACTATATATTTTATATTAGAGAAATTTTTGATTTAATTTGTCAAAAAAAAAAAATTGCTATAAAAACTGCATAACAGTGCCCTTATATCGCGCTCCCTACAGACACTCCCACCTGAGTAGGTTCTGCGAAGTATCGCGGTTGTATAAACCACTGTCCCCAAAAGGTTTTGCTGCCAGTCGCGTTTGAGGAAACGCTTCACTTTCTGTGATACTTTTGGAGATAAACACGAGTGAGTCAAGAGTATAGTCCCACTGTATGAACCGACTGTGTTTGGTCTAAATACCGTTTTATCTTGTCATCAAGAGTTAACAGTAACTACACTGTATACCAGCATTCCTCGTTACTAATTAAAAGCGAATAAAGTGTGTCTGAACTAGAGTTGTAAATCCTGTCAGTTGCCTTTAATTCGTAAAGATTGCTATTCAGAGATATCTCACAACAATAAACAGTTTACAATTTGGTGATATTCTATTCTCAGATCTGTTCCAATTTTTACAAATCCATGTAAAACCTTTTCTGTTTTGTATTTTTTTTTTAAACGTCTTAACAAACTTCTTGATAAAATGTGTTAATGTTTTGTTTTTTCACAGTCTAAATTAATGGACTGGGAACTAACGAAAAACAATGGAGTCAAAATAAAAGGATTTGCGGGAAGCACGTGGTCTCTACTTGAATACTCCATGAACTTTACGTAAGTACAAAACTATCATTTATTTGGGGTATTTAACGTACACTTTCTTTTTTCTGAACTGACTGATTATATCAACACAAAACTTATATGCTATCATAAATCTAGAAAGACAACATCCAAACCAAGATCATTAATTTATATACGAGAAACCCACAATACACCTATTTTAGATTTTTCGGCCATGCTAGAACTCGAACCCGTGACCCTTAGCTCAATATACAGCCACGATACTAACTAAACTAAGGTGTCGGATATATGAAACTATCAAATACTGAATGTTCTACATATTAAGACCAAATTGGAGAATTAATTTAAAATTGACTCGCTGGGAACCTAATGGTTTGGGTAGGCAGAATATATTATATAACTTGACATTCTTGTATAAATATTAATAATAAAGAGGGGTGACCTAGCGGTCTTGGGGTAAGGTGTCCGACTTCTGTACCGGAGGGTCTGAGGTTCAATCCTCGGTCCCAACACAGATTTATCTGATCGCCAAACCCTTCCTTCACGTGTATTAATCACAATTTGTGAATGTGAGGAATGCCAGGCCTCCACCGTGGTTCGGATCCCACGTTAAACTGTAGGTCCTCCATTTCATCTCACAATCACCCTACCATTACACATTAGCGTAAGTGCGTATAACTCGAACGGGTAGTAAGACGCGGTGCTAATAATAATAATAATAATAATAATAATAATAATAGTAATAAAGAATTATTATTATTATTATTATTATTAGCACCGCGTCTTACTACCCGTTCGGGTTATACGCACTTACGCTAATGTGTAATGGTAGGGTGATTGTGAGATGAAATGGAGGACCTACAGTTTAACGTGGGATCCGAACCACGGTGGAGACCTGGCATGCCTCACATTCACAAGATGTCTTGTCAGAGGTGAAGGAAGGGTTTGGTAATCAGATAAATCTTTGCCGGGACCGAGGATTGAACCTCGGCCGCCAGCACAGAAGTCTGACACCTTATCCCTAGACCACCAGGTCACCCAGTAAGTAATAAAGAAGATTAAATGCTTTCTTATTCCTCCTTGCCACGTGTGGCCAGCGAGTCTTCTACTGCTCCTTTTAACTGTGCAATTTCTAAACCAGGATGGGGTACTATTTGCACGCCAGGCTAAGGCCATTGCATATTTGCATTTATGAAAGAAAATATGAAACATTGATAAGACTCTAGGTTGAGAAAGGTGGAGAAGTCCCCGAATATAAATGGCTGCCATATCCACCCCACTGAGAGGATAAAATTAAGAGCAGGGAAATATCTTTTGGGAAAATATGAAGGTAAAATTATGAGATAGTATCATGTAGGGTGCAGATTTATTACTTATGGGGCCCACCTCGGTAAGCGAGAAATCGTCACGCAGACGTCAGCTTTAACTCAATATTCAATTTGACAATGCGTTATTTCAAAATATGATTCACGCCGAAATAAAGTCGAAGGACTCTAACAGGGTTCTTTTTCCTTAACAACACTTTAGTGGGAGTATAATTAATAGAGAAAAATGTTGTGAAAAGTGACTTAGTTCATTTTCGTCGAATTTTAAACATATTTGCAGGACCATAAGACAAAGCTTGAAGAAAAAAGGCTCTCGATTTAGCCTTCCTCTAACAAATAAAGTAATTTTTTGATGGAATCGCAACAGAAAAGTTTAAGATATTTGAGAACTAGCACCGGGCTTTTCTCTTTGCTTTAATATAAGAAGTTTTGTAATTTTCTTTCCCCTCTTTCTTATTGACTCTCATTGGAAAATAACAAAGAGGAAAAACAATTTAAACAAGAAATGTAAACAATCATCTCTTAAACACAAAATATGTAGCTAAAATCATCATCATCATTATCATCATGAACAGCTTCCAGCTACTGGCTGTGTCTGGTTGTAACATAAGCCTCTCCACCACCTCCTTTCCTCCCCCACCTCTATCCCTCCCACCTTAGTCCAGTCTTTTCCTCTCTCCTCCACACTTGCCATTCCCTTCAACTAGCTGTACCTTGGTCTTCCTCTCTCCTCCACACTCGTCATTCCCTTCAACCAGCTGTCCCTTGGTCTTCCTCTCTCCTCCACACTCGTCATTCCCTTCAACCAGCTGTCCCTTGGTCTTCCTCTCTCCTCCACACTCGTCATTCCCTTCAACCAGCTGTCCCTTGGTCTTCCTCTCTCCTCCACACTCGTCATTCCCTTCAACCAGCTGTCCCTTAGTCTTCCTCTCTCCTCCACACTCGTCATTCCCTTCAGCCATCTGTCCCTTGGTCTTCCTCTCTCCTCCACACTCGTCATTCCCTTCAGCCATCTGTCCCTTGGTCTTCCTCTCTCCTCCACACTCGTCATTCCCTTCAACCATCTGTCCCTTGGTCTTCCTCTCTCCTCCACACTCGTCATTCCCTTCAACCATCTGTCCCTTGGTCTTCCTCTCTCCTCCACACTCGTCATTCCCTTCAGCCATCTGTCCCTTGGTCTTCCTCTTGGTCTCCTACCCTCCACCTCCATATCCAACATCCTCCTGGACATCCATTCCCTCTCCATTCCTCTCACATGGCCATAACACCTTAGTGGTGCCTTCTATATCCTGTTCTGGACTGGCTCTCCCAAAATTCCAACCCCTCGTCCAAGTCGAGGGAAGTAGGGGAGTGCCTGTGGGGGTAAAGTACAGTGGGGACTATGTGTGACCCGTGACCGCTTTGGTAGCTATGAGGGCCTGCAGACACCTTGAAATGTGACGGCTGATGGGGCTCTGGTAAAATTATGATAGGCCTAGCAAGCCGGTACCGGATGCAAAATTTCTTTTAAAATAGGAACAAGAAGCTTCGGAAATTTAGCTAAATAATTTACAAAATATTATATCTATAATCAATAATGAAATGCATCGTTCAAGTTCTCCTTTTATGTGATCCTAAAATTCGACGATGGTCTAAGACTCATCCATAACCATTCGAGAAGACTTAAATGGGCCAATTTTTTTCATGGCAACTGCTTTTTGGACTAAGTCTCATGAAGGATACTTGTAAAAGAGCTGTAAGTGCTTATACAACTGCACCTGATTAAATGTGGGTGTTGCTTGGGACATGACACAAAAACTGACGAAATATTCAAAAGTTTATCTTTGGCTTAATCTTGCATTACTAGTTTGAATTTTATATTAAAATTAGGGGAATATTAAAATTAACTTAAATGAAATATAAATTTAGTAGTATTTAATCCGTCACCAGGTCCCGCTATATTCTGCACGACGACAAGGACCCTGGGGAGTTTGTGAATGGCTCTTGGACCGGGCTACTGGGGAGGCTTTCTCAGGGTCAGATCCATGTGGCAATCAACATGTTCTTGGGGACTACCGAGCGAGCCAGTGTGGCTGACCTAATACACTCCATATGGCGTGACATGTGAGTAGCCATAGCAACGAACGCATTCAATATATTAATAATATTTAGATAACTACTAAATTTCTATCTTATTTTAATACTACAGTTCATAGAAACAAACAAAATCCATTTGTAAAATGAGAGTATTGTACCTCTGGCTGTAGGAAGGGTGCTCTCTTTTGAGTGCTATGTCTACCTTATTTATAAGTACATTTACTGTAATAAATAAAGGGATGGGCATCACCTTTAACTGGATGGCTTACCTCATTTATGAGATCAAATTAAATCATCAGGGTTACGTATGGAAATATCATCGTAGCCCTGGTGGTGTATTATTACTTATGTTTATTTTCACACTTTATTTTATTTTCCTATGTTATTCTTTTCGGTGTTTTTATTATCTATGGTTTCTTCCCCCCCCCCCTTCCACACCTTTTTACACTACAGTACTATGTATATTTTAAGTGCCCGTCTACCATTTATGTGCAACGGGGCGGGTTTTTTTAAAAATATTCTCCCACCCATATTTTAAAGCGTTGCAACCCATCAGCCCACTAGGGCGCCATATTTGTTCGTTAATTTATTTTATGTTAATTTTTCTATGTAAAGCTGGAGTTCGAGAGCCCTTCGGGGCTGGTGTTTTTCATTATATTCTATATTGTTCCATGTATTCAAATTGATGTTTGCCACCGTGGTTCGGATTCCACGTTAAACTGTAGGTCCTCCATTTCATCTCACAATCACCCTACCATTACACATTAGCGTAAGTGCGTATAACCCGAACGGGTAGTAAGACGCGGTGCTAATAATAATAATAATAATAATAATAATAATAATAATAATAATAATAATAATAATAATAATACAAATTGATGTTTACAAAAGCAATAAAAACCTTCACAAACAAACAAATTAGATAACCATTTATAATAAAAAACTACAGCAAATTCAACGTTTAAAAGCTTATAGCTAATTAATTAAAGAAGACATAGATGTTTAATGGATCCCTGACTTTATCCAAAATATGTTAGTTAAACTGAAAAAAAAAAATATTGCAAACTGGATCCGACACATTCAGTCTTCTGAACGACGTTGTAGAAGGAAATGTCGATATAAAGAAGAGCTTAAGAAGGGGGATTTAAATAATGGATGACTTGAAGGAAAGAAGAAAATTCTGGGAGCTGCTAAATAAAGTTATGCATTACTAGATCAAAACCAAGAAATACTTTTAAAAGGAAGGCTTCACAAAGTACAATATTATATATATTACCGGTATGTGCAGTATAATGGAGCAGGAATATTTGCCACAAGTGCTAAAGCACGGACGATTTTCTGGAACTTACGTTTGACTACCACGATAAGAGTAGAGTCTGGAAGAGCAAGAATGATGTACTCTGCCTTAACGGCCAATATTTCATGGTATATGAGGATAGAGGTGCAGATTGATCAAAAATGCATTCCGTCATGCAAATGTAGTACAGGAATTGGCAATTCAATGAGGATAGGAAAACGAAGAGGGTTTGTTCAAATCCTCATAACGCTTAGAGCTAGGTGGTACCTATAACAAATGGAAGTAGTGTGGTGGCCCTGGTAAATCATTCTGTGATAGGTTGGATTTGGTCACGTGACCACACCTCCTGCTCTCTGATTGGCTGAGCCCCTCCTTCCCCACCCTCTTCCTGACCTACTTTCCCCCTCCTCCTGCCCCTCCCTTACAGCCGGCAAACCCCGGACATGATGGTTCTTGCTGATTAATTATTATTGATTGTTAATTAATTATTAATTATTGTTAATTGGTAGGATAGAGGTACTGGAGATTTTATTTATTGCAGGCATACGCCGGACATGTTGGTTGTTAATTAATTAATTGGTAGGGAGTTTTAGGGCGTTGTGGCATGCGTGTATCAGGGGTACGCGAGACACTGTTTGAGATCCTTCTCTAACAGCTGGCGGTTGCACACTGTGAGCCCAAGCTCGCCATCCCCTTCCACTTCCCTCCAGTGACACACTGGTATTGCCCAATTGTCGGCTGACTCAGGAATATTCCCTCCCCCCTCCCCCCAGAGCCGGTCATTACCTTCTGGGGGTGACGAACCGGGCAATAACCTCCGCTCACCTTGAGGAGTCTTTGCATTGCTCAAAATAGGCACACAGTCTCAGCAAGACAGCTCGGCAGAGTCCCGTTAACAGACAGTTTCACTCTTACGTCCCATCAAAGTGGACGTGTTCAGGCTCCATCGCCCGAGTCTATGACAGCTCTCTCTCACACACATCCAACTTGTTGGTACTTGGAGGGAGAGTGGAAAATCATCCTCGAACCACTAACGCCCGCCTCAAAAAATAGTTGTGTGTTCCTGTATAGTCCAATTTTAATCGGAATAGCCTTTCTTAAAGATAGAAAAGTTACCATATCTACTCTAACATATTTATACGGTGTAATAATCAAGCAGGTTGCGTTCGTACATTTTGCACCACCGTTTGCTAATCCAAACTTATTCATTCGGAGCCATGGGTGTACATGCAACCAGTTGTGTACAGCAATTGCTGTTTACCAGTATACACGTAGAAACATATAAAATATATAAATTTATAGATATTGAAATATTTATGTAGAAATAAAACTATAGTTTGTAATTTGTGTGCTGCTACTCACGTTTAAAGTGAAAACATCCGTTTTATTCTTCAGTCAATTATAACAGAACAAATAATTTAATGGACGTGTTTCAATTACAACGCTCAATTGGCCCTTTTAAAAACTAACTACTCGTTCGGTTCTAATAACAAATTATTATCTACATGTATGTTCATGAGCAATGGTCAACTGGCCCCTTTTAAAAAATCTAGCACAGAGTCTTACTACGCTTATTTTATTTGAGATAAATAATGTAAAAGAACACTGAGTTTCTAATATTTATAATAAACTGTATGTAAAAAGCGAAAGACCCTGGAATATTTACACCCACGCACACACCCTGCCACAGCACTCCCGCACATGGACTAAACGTCAGACTCACCTATTATGGTTTACTTACATAGGGCCTTGCGGGGCTGGCAACAACCGCCTCAATGCACCCGACATTTGCGAGAGTGAGAAAAAAAAGTCCATGTGGTACCAGCGTTTTTTATTCATCCGTATTCAGCTTAGCATCGCTCGTAGCTGAAAGTTCCGGGTTCAAATCTCACCCACGTGGACAGAGGGGTGTTCCTGTATAGTCCAATTTTAATAGGAATAGCCTTATCTTAAAGATAGAAAAGTTACCAAATCTACTCTCACATATTTATACGGTGTAATAATCAAGCAGGTTGCGTTCGTCCATTTTGCACCACCCTTTGCTAAACCAAACTTATTCATTCGGCGTCATGGGAGTACATGCAACCAGTTGTGTACCGTAGGTTTGCACGCCACCTGTTTGCATCACCGTGCTTGTTCATTCTGTGCGCGAGCACTTGTGCACCATCATTTGCACGGCAAGAGTGGTCTTACCTACCGTTTTATTCTTAAGGCCAATTATAACAGAAAAAATAATTTAATGTTCGCAACTATATTTTGGCGGAATAATAATATATAGCTCTTATATTGAATTTAATGTTCGCAACTATATTATTACGAAATATATCCCTATGAAAGTTTAAGCCCACATTTTGTATACCTCAATGCACTCAACATTTGCGAGAGTGAGAAAAATGTACCTTCAGATGCACTGAGGGAGGGTAGTTTTGAGCGACGCCCATTTGCACCACCCGTGCTTGTTCGTTCTGTGCGTGACCACTTGTGCACTATCATTTGCAGTTTTCTGAACGGAGCGCGAGAGACGCGTCCAGCAACGTCACTAGGTGGAGCAGTCTAACGAGTTAACGGGATTTACAGCTGGTCTTATGGACAGATTTTTATAGCGCATGCGCAGAGACAAATTACAGTATTTAGGTCATTACAGGCGGCCGGCTCTTTGAAGAGGGTATAAATAGCCCAGAATTCTTTACAATCGTTCATTTCAATTTGCATCAACCACAGATTAGCATCGATCAAGATGAGTTTCAACGAGCTGGAAAATTTGTTAAATTCAGGTAAATTTTTAAAACTTATTGTATGTTTTAATGGGTGACTAGTCTTTGGGGGTACTGAGGGACTTTTTTCTTGATTTAAGACTTTGGTGTACAGATAGATTTTCTTGTTTTTTATAGACTATCAAGTAGAACGGCCCTGAAGCGTTTGTGGCCCTGGTCCCGCCTTCACCGCCTCACAGCGCCGATCCCTTGAGCTTTTTCACAGAGGACGGGATCTGTATTGCAGGGAATGAATGGACGCTAGGTAAATTAGAGAAATAGAAACTTGACAGTTTTTTGTCCCCCCACCCTCTGATAGTAAATAATATGTATTTATTTAATTTCAGATTTTTGGGACGAGCTGTTGCCCTTGGGGGATGTGCTGCAGCCCCCGAGACTACGGCTTCATTGGCAGGTGTGAGCACGCCATCCCCCGCCTTTGGGGCTGCCACCACGTCCATCACCCGTCCAACATCAATCATAAGAACAAACACAAGTGCAGTCCTCGTGCAAAAAGTGCTACGCTAAAGCGGTTTGTAGCGGAGGCCGATCTGTGGTCTGTAAAGACTGCGGGCGATGGTTCACAAACCAGCCGTGCTTTGATAACCATAAACGTCCCGGTTTTTTCAGCGGTCACAGGTCGGTCTGTGATGTCAAAAAGGTTTGCGAGGTATGCGGGCAATTTTTCAGTTTGGAAAGATCAAATTTTTCACATAGGTGTTATGAGACTTTTTTTAGAGTATGCGAGACCCATCGTCCTTTTGGTCATTTCTGTTATATGAAGCAGGCCCCATCCAAGCCAACCCTAGAAAAGAGCAATTTCATGTTTGTATTCTATGATTTTGAATGCAGACAAGAAACGCTTCTTCAAGGTGCGGCCGGCACGTACTTGCACGAACCTAACCTATGTGTCGTGCAGACGTGTTGCAAGGCCTGCGTTCATATAGATGCAAATGACTATCCTTGCACCGAATGTGGGGGCGATAGGACTCACATATTCAAGGGTGATACCACAATGGCCCAATTTTTTGAATTCATAGTGCAAATTAAAGCTTCCAAATTTAAGGATATCACCCTTATAGGCCATAACGCTAAATCCTATGATGGAAATTTTATTTTAAAATATATGATGGAGGTAAAAAAATGGACTCCAGAACTTATAATGAATGGTGGGAAAATCATGTCCATGCGTTACGGCCCGCTCCACTTTATTGACTCACTGAACTTTCTCCCGATGTCACTGTCCAAATTGCCCAAAACTTTCGGCTTGGACGAATCTTTGGCCAAGGGACATTTCCCCCATTTTTTCAACAAAAAAGAAAACGCGGGGTATAGGGGTCCCTTGCCGCCAAAGGAGGACTACGGCATCGGCGAGAAGTCAGTTTAGGGAAAGGAGCACTTTGAGAAGTGGTATGACGCGTTGGTCAAAGAAAATTATGTCTTTGATTTTAAAAGTGAGTTGGAACTGTATTGTGTGAAAGATGTAGAGATCCTACGCAAGGCCTGCCTGAATTTTAGAGAGATGCTCATGGAGAAAGCAAAGGTGGATCCGTTCAGAGAGGCGTGTATGATAGCGGGAAAGCGGCCATGTTGGTTTAGCGCCGAAGTCATCTTAAGGAGAATACTATCGGTATTATCCCTAACGGTGGCTATCGGTGCGCAGACCAACAGTCGCACGTCTATGTACAATGGCTCTGCTGGGAGGCCCATCAACGCGGTGTCTCTATTCTTCATGCGGGTAACGGCCGTGAGGAATATGTGTTAGGGCGACGTGTAGACGGCGTTGTTAAAGCTGAAGATACCACCACCGTCTTCCAGTTCTGGGCTGTTATTGGCACGGGTGCCCTCTCTGTTACCCTGACAGGACCACCCCTATCAAAAATAGTCCCCACGAGACCATGGAGACGCCCTATGAAGCGACCATGGCTTGTGTTGAAACGTTTAAGAATGCCGGCTACACAGTCGTAGAGATGTGGGAGTGTATGTTTAATGCGATGAAACGCACAGACAAGGACTTGCAGCAATTTGTACTCCAACATGAGGTGTATACCAAGGAACCTCTCAGTCCCAGGGATGCATTCTTTGGCAGGCGTACAAATTGTATCAAGCTCTTCCACGAAGCAGACCTTTCTTGTGGGGAGAAGATCAAGTACTTGGATGTGTGTTCATTGTATCCATACATTTACAAGTACAAAAAATACCAGTCGGCCACCCCAAAATTCACTTGGAACCAAATTGTCCGTCTATAGATCAAGTAGAAGGCATAGCCAAAGTTACAGTGACACCTCCCGGGATTTATTCCTGCCCGTATTGCCTACACGGATGCACGACAAGCTAATGTTCATCTTGTGCAGGAAATGCGAGGAGGAGAAAAACCAAGGCACGTGTCAGCACAACGACCAAAAAAATCGCTGGTTGACAGGCGTCTGGGTGATTGACGAGATCCGGAAAGCCGTTGAGAAAGGCTACACCGTTGAAGCAGTGCACGAAGTGTGGGAGTACAATGTCTCTTTTTATGGCCGTCAGACGCGTTCTGGCGGCCTGTTTCACGGGTACATTGATACTTTTTTGAAAATTAAACAAGAAGCCAGCGATGGCCAGAGTGGTGTACTTCACAGGAGGAAAAGTTAGCTTACATTCAAAATTATGAGGAAAGGGAAGGGGTAAAACTAGATTTCGGCTCTGTTTGTAAAACCCTGGTCTCCGCACTCTGGCTAAACTTTTTTAAATTCCCTATGGGGAAAGTTTGGGCAAAGACCCGATTTACCACACGTAGCCGTTGTTAACGACTATCAGGGCATCCACAAGTACCTGACGGATCCGTACATCACCATGGAAAGCGTGATTGATGTAAATGATGAGGTTATGTTCCTCAATTACAAAGATGCGCGTGACGCGCTGCGCCCTAAACCTAACACGAGTGTGGCAGTGGCGTGCTACACGACTGCTACGGCTAGGTTGCACTTATACAGTATCCTTGAACAATTGGGGGACCACGTTTTGTATCATGATACAGATAGCGTTCTATTCACCGAACGCCCCAGAGATTGGAGTCCGCCGACCGAGATTTTTTAGGTGACCTCACTGATGAACATCAGGATTACGGTCCGGGAAGCTACATTAGCGCCTTTGTATCTGGCGGTCCCAAGAATTACGCTACCGAGTTTGTGTTGGCGGCGATCCTGCCAAAACAAAAACGGTGTGCAAGGTTCGCGGGATCACCATAAAATATGGCAACCGGAACGATGTTAATTTTGACGTTTTGAAAGCGATGGTCACTGAACAGGCTGCGGAAAGATACATACAGATACCGCACAAAATTGTAAGAAAAGGTCTTGCGACTGTATGTACAGTTTCGCAGACTAAAGTTTACCGGCCCGTGTACACCCAACGGTGGATAACCGATGATTTCAATACGTTGCCGTTTGGGTATCAGAGTCCTTGTAAACGCACTCGCCACGAATAAAAGGTGATCATTCAGACGGGCTGAATAATCATCTTTTTTTTTATTTCACTCTAGACAGTTCCACTGACATACCATTTTTCAAAGATTTGAATTTTTTTTATATTTTTTTTCTGCATGAAAACTCAGCATTTTTTTTATTTAATGCACCCGGGATACTTTTTATATTTTTTATTTGCCAGTAAAGTCCACCGCCTACCTGATTTTTTCTAGTCAATTAGTTGTTTGTATATATATTTTAATTATAATAAATTGTTTGTATATATTCTTTATTTTAAATCTAATAAATTGTTTGTATATAATATATTTATTTTCTTTCTAGTCAAGTATAATAAACTGATTGTATACATTTTTATTTAAAATCTATTCAAATATATATAATAAACTGTATATATATTTATTTATTTTAAATTGAAACCATCTTTATTTAGTACCGAGGCCACTATTCCCCCCCCCCTATTGTAAATATTCACAGTATACTTTTCACTGTGTGTAAATAAATATTGTAAACAAAACCAGTTATGTTTATACTAATTATTATATATTGTAATTCACAGTATAATTCACAGTATACTTTACACTGTGTATATACTTTTCATGACCAAATAAATATTTTAAAAATTGTTATGTTTGTGTTTTAACTATATATACCCCACACCTCCCTCCTATCCTATAAATACAAGCTCATAGAGCTTATAAGCTCAGTCTCAAACATTATGGACATGTTGAAACATCCATTTTTGGCCATCATAGCGGCCCTTCCGGCTGTGGAAAGTCACATTTTGTAGCAGACTTTATCCGTCATTTGGACACATTGTGTGAAGTTAAATTTGATAAAATCACATGGTATTATGCTTTATGGCAACCGGGATTCGAACAAGACGGGACAAGTCCCCACGTCATATCTGTAAGGGTTTGCCGAAAATGGATGACGTCTGTAATGACTCTCCACAGCTGATTATCCTGGACGACCTAATGCGTGAAGCCAACGAAGTGGTCGTCGATATTTTCACCAAAGGATGCCACCATCAAAATATTAGCGTCATGTACCTTACACAAAATATATTCCATCAGTGCAAGGGCCAAAGAGACAGTTCCTTAAACGCACATTATATCGTGCTTTTTAAAAATCCCAGGGATAAAGCTCAGATTCAACACTTTGCACGACAAGTCTGTCCTGAAAATCCCGTGTTTTACAAGAGGCTTACACCGATGCTACAATACGCCTCACGGCTATACATTGCTAGATTTCAAACAAGGTACACCAGAATGGTTCAGATATAGAACCCACACAAATGTCGGCTGTTGCGTGTATCTACCACGCAAAAGCTATAAAAACACCGACACTTCCCGCTTACAGATCATTTCATAACCATGAGTCCCAAATTGCTGAAGCAGGCCCTCTGCTACGTGCGATGTATCGCATGAACCCGCAACGAGTCGCCTTGATGAAAACGGCCGACAAGAAACTGGTTGACTCTGTTTGCGATTGTGCCTACAACACTTTAAAAGGGCGGGTACCGCTGAAAAATGCGCAGAAGACAAAGTTACGTGCTCACAGGCAGGTGTTGCGCAAGCTGGTCAAACGAGGAGAGTGCTGAAGAAGAAGAGACGACTATTCGTTCAGAAAGGAGGAGCGTTCTTGCCCTTACTTTTAGCCCCTTTAATCAGCGGGGTCCTCGGTTCCTTATCCAACAAGTAAATAATGGAACACACGAAAAAGATGATATTGGTGTCCCCGGAAACATTACACCATTACGAGCAACATCACCAACAAACGGCTTCGGCAACAAATCTAGTGGTCTCCGAGTTGGACAAAGAAATGGAAAAAATCCTCGCTTCAAAACTTGACAAGTCTATAAGGACTTTATACCAACAAGTGCTACAGCGCTATCTACACTTTAATCAACACCCTCCGCCATCTGAAACTACCACCGCCACCACCCTGAAGTGTCTGTACTTCCCATCCCAACTGTACTTAATACTGTACCAGCACAGGCACGTAAAAAAGCTGAACTTTTACTAGAACATATTAAGTCCCGAGGCGGCATCTCTTGGACTCAAATGGCGAAGTGAGTATTCAAGATAAGCCTCTTCGTGGATCCAATATTGTGGATTTAGTCAACGATCTGGTCAGAGCAAGAAGACACAGCGAACCGTCAGGGTGGCGAGAGTTTCTCACGGCGCTGCAAAATATAAACGTTCCGAAAGAATTTATTGTAAGCCCGAAACGTTTGGCGCCCATTAGAGATCTAACGCCCGTACCACAACCACTTACACCATCGCAACGCCCAAAGAAGAAGAAACTGAAGAGGGTGGATGAAAACAAGTGGCTGCCGTTCAGAGCTTAATGGAACGTCTAGCCGACATCTACTACGACCCTTCTCATCCTGCAGGGTTTGTAGGGGCGGCGTCACTCATAAAGGCGTCCAAAAAAGATCCCGAAAAAGTACGAGAATGGCTTCGTGCACAGGACGCTTATACCCTACACAAACCTGTGCTAAAAAAAAATTCCACGCAACAAGTACGTGGTGTCAAACATTGACGATCTCTGGCAAGCCGATCTCAACGATATGAGAAGTCTCAGAAAATACAACGACGGTGCAGTGTACTTGTTCACCGTCATCGACGTGTTTAGTAAGATGGCCTGGGCGAGGACGCTTCCATCCAAGACAAGCGTAGTGAGAGACGCCTTTCGGGACATTTTCAAGCAAAGTGGCCGTAAACCTCTAAGTATACAGACGGACAAGGGGACAGCGTTCACGGCCCGTTTAGTCCGGAAATTTCTCAAGCAAGAAGGCGTGCATTACTACACCTCTCATAATCCAGACGTTAAGGCAAGCATCGTGGAACGGTTCAATAGAACTCTGAAAGGACGCATGTGGCGCTACTTTACCAAAAATAACACGTATCGGTATGTTGACATCCTCCAAGCTCTAGTCGACGCTTACAACGGCTCCTAACATTCCAGTATCAAGATGGCGCCCGCCGACGTTTCAGAAACTAATGTGCTTCAAGTCAGAGATAATCTGTACGGCAAAAGGCGTCCAAACTCGAAGCCTAAAATAAAAGTCAGTGACACGGTGCGTATTAGCAAATCCAAAATGCTGTTTGAAAAGGGCTACGAAAGCAATTGGAGCGAAGAGATTTTCAAAGTCAGCAGTGTCGTGTTGCGACAACCTGTCGTCTACAGACTCACCGATCTTGACGGCGAAGAAGTGGAGGGGACGTTTTACGAACCTGAATTGCAACGCGTACGTCTCCCTGAAAAAGTTTGTCACCAAATGCTGCCATGTTCGTGACAAATATTCAACAACTGTTGAGATTAGCATGTGCAGAAAACTAAACTCTATGATTCTATAGAAGAAATATTTGATTTATTTTGGCCAAAAAATGTTTGTGCAATAAAAACTCCAACAATACTGCACTAAACTCATGCTCACTAGCACCCCACCTTTAATCCTAGCAGTCCCAACTCAGCTCACGCGAGGTTTGGGAGTAAAAGGGAAAGGATAAGACAAGAAATGTGTGCAGTACATTCGTATTTGAATGATTACTAGACATTTCCCGCGGTGATGATGGGGGACAAAGCGACAAAGTTTCTTGTTAATAATTACAGTTTGTCGCTGTTATGACAGAATGAGGATCTGTGCACAGTCCTTATCTGTGAAGACATTATAAAATGTCAGAAAACGGCCTTTTCAATGAAGTTTTTATACAAATATCATTTAATATTTCGACAATGTTCTGTATTAGAAACTTCTATTAGCTCTTTATCTCCATTAATGTTTAACCAGAAATGATCCACGTGCATTAATGTTGGTGTAAATTTACCATTTCTAGCCGACTGTGTCTCAGGAGTTGATTGGCATTTGATGCAGGCTGTTAACGGGTTACTACAAATAACTCACAAAAGCGAGTAAAGCAGCTTACTTGTTTCCTTCTAGTTCTACAGCGCATGCGCATTGATTCGAGATGGTTTTTTGATATTAGATCGGTTCTTCCGTGACTAAGATCTCAGGGTAGAGCGGTCTAAAGAGGTATGAGTGAACTTTTAACAGAACATCTCAAGCCTTCGAGGCTGAAACCTAGCGATTGGTTTTCAGAGCTCGTCACGTGACCTGGTTTCTGTTCTGCGATTGGTTTTAGGTGAACGTAAAGAGTCCACGTTGACTAACTCTCAGTGATGGTAGATTTATGAAACGTGTGCTAACCTATTATTGACTTACAATTATTAATTGATAAAGGATATTAGGTTAAGCCAGGTATATATAAATTACAGATGATAATAAATTGGTAGATATGTAGTTACTACAATTAATGCGCTACCATGGTTACTAAATGTAAACAAAGAGTAAATAGTTGGTTCGCCACCTACTAGATACTTATAATCTCCTAATACAATATTTAAAATTAAACAAAAATATTCTAAGTCCACGAAAGTACTACTACCACAAATGAAAAGAAGTATTAATATAATTTGATATAAAGGTTTTATTTATATTATATATAGTATAAACTTATATAAAAGACAGATGCAGCAAAAGAAATAAACCCTCGATCTACTAACAAACTAACGTTTTTTCAAAATGTCACCACTAGCTCCGATGACAGCAGCAGAGTACGTCTAGTTTATTAATTCACTTTTAAACATCACACTTTGTCCTCCGAGATATATCATACAGCGTGCTTAGATTTAAAGCGCTTACAATCCAAATAATATATTGACTTTGGAAGGAAAACGTTACCGAAACTGCCCAGGCTGAGTATGTAGTCGGCGGGCGTTTCACCTATAATTTTAACATTTGAATAATTTTTGTAAATTGTTAAATCCTCGAGATTTACGGGTTCTTCGGACTTTACCTCCGGTGGTGGTGGGCACTCAGTTGACTCTGATGGTAGGTACGCCGATGAATCTGACGCCTCTGACTGCGGGCACGCAGGTGACTGGTAGACAGACGACTCTGGTGGTGGGTACTCGGGCGAGTCTGATGCCTGGTAGGTAGACGTCTCTGGTGGTGTGTACGCCTGTCTCTGAGGGCGGCGGCGTGAAGTACGGTGACGGGTGGTGTGGAGCTCGGAAGGGCGGCGGTGGCGGTAACACAGCTACCACGTCCCCCTTGCGGAAATTGTAAACGGCGCACGTTACATCACACATATACGTTTCCACGATTCTCTCGTAGGGTAGTACTTCCGTCGTTCTTATCGTGTGACAGGTAGAGTCACAAAACTCTATGTAGCCTCGCTCCTCTACTTTGTAAATTACCTGTCTATCACTCACCGCCACACTGTGAACATTCTCTCCCGTCATATAGGCACGCCCCTCCATCGTATGGCCCACAAACATTAAATTAATATAGCCGGATCGAAGCATGGTGAGCGTACCTGAGAGCTAAACGTTCTGTAGAGTCCACTATGCTCGCTGCCCGTTGTTGTTAACTGCCGTGTCTCTTAAACGCGTTCAAAGTTCACAATGGTAGGTGAACCGGGTTTTACTCCGGCGCAGGTAAATACCAGTTTTTCTTTATTTAAGTCACACACGTCTTCATCTGTTAGAGTTTTAATACTACCCAGCTCACGCCAAGTAGTTTTCCCCCTTCCCGACCGGCCAATTATTTCACTATTATCCCATTAGAACGGGTGCAACTATGTAAACATTACCAAAATAAAACCACACTGAAAGTTGAAATAGACAGTACATAAGATAAGGATTAATTAATATGAATGGATCTACCTTACCCCTGTCACAAAACTTCGCTCCAAATCCTCCCCACGGAGATAGAGGGTCTTAACAACCCAGGCGTTCAAACACACGTACACACACGAATCCGTACCGCAAAACACTGACTCAAACTCTTCTCATATAGCTCAACCACAGTTCACCGCTCAAGTTCTAACGTAAGCCACGGATAGTTCATAGAGCTGTCGGATGTACTGTAGCGCCACGTAGCGTAAGTAGGCACCGTTAACGTCCACGCACCCCAGGACGTATCCGATTACTGTGGGCATGCTTCCACAAAAAAAAAAAAAAAACTCATTTATTTAGCGGGCCAGGCTAAATATCGGAGGAGAGATCCATGGGACGGGAAACGTTACACATTAGTGCACATAAATTCCATAGCATCATAAACGCCCAGTGGTCTCGAGAATAGGAGTCATCGTGAAACCGTCAGAGCTAGACTAGATATCAGTAAAATGTAATTCTTCGAAGTGGAATTCTTAAGAGTGACACCTCTCATATTCAATAGGGTCAACTATTAAAAATAATCACAATTGACTAGAGCAACTACCTCTGGAGAATGTTCCTCTCACCTTTCTTCTTACATATGAGGTATCTAGTCCTGAGTTTGTATTCCTGATTGCAATCTTGAACATCTCGGGTGTACTTCCTCTGAACAGTTAAATGGGAAAACCATTCAAGATGACTATGAATGTGCTCAAGAATATATCCCCTGGCTCCGTCTTGTTTGCTGTTCTTACAATGATATTGTCATGTAATGTTTCTTGATCCACCAGGCAATGCATCTTCACAGCATCATTGACCAGAGCAACCAGTGGTTGGAGAGGGTTCGTCTCTCCTTTCTCCTTGCAGCTGTGGTATATCATCCTGGGTTTCATCTTACTGTTTGCTGTTCTTACAATGATATTGTCATGTAATGTTTCTTGATCCACCAGGCAATGCATCTTCACAGCATCATTGACAAGAGCAACCAGTGGTTGGAGAAGGTTCGTCTCTCCTTTCTCCTTGCAGCTGTGGTATATCATCCTGGGTTCCATCTTACTGTTTGCTGTTCTTACAATGATATTGTCATGTAATGTTTCTTGATCCACCAGGCAATGCATCTTCACAGCATCATTGACCAGAGCAACCAGTGGTTGGAGAGGGTTCGTCTCTCCTTTCTCCTTGCAGCTGTGGTATATCATCCTGGGTTTCATCTTACTGTTTGCTGTTCTCATGACTGTCATCTCCAACATCATCAAAGTGAATAATACCAGTGTCCTTCTAGAAACAGAACAACTCTCCATATACAATTCGTTATTCCTTTCCTTTTCAGCTTTGCTATGTTCAAAAAGTGAGTTTACTCTAATTAATATTATATTAATTTTATTATTTACGTTTTAATACAATCACTATTAACGATTTAATTTTGGAAATTATATGTATACAAAAAAATTCTTCAGTGTTAGCTTGAGAAATTGCAATGTGGAAAATTAATCTTAACTCCAGATAGCTGAGGTGACATTTTAAGTCATATTGAGGCAACATATCATTGGCGATCAAATCTACAATGGCGACAGTAATTACTCAAATGGGGTAGGAAGCGTTTTAGAGGTAATCAACCATCATTTTATACCCGTACTTGCGTGGAGGAAGAGTGGAACATGATTTTGGAAAAACCACCCCCGGCACACCCGACCGGAATTCGAATTTTGATCTCCCTCTCATCGGCAGTCTAGTCTATTGTGAGTATAACGCTTTAAACTACGTGGCCACCGAAGAATGTAACATTTAGTTACTTGTATTTTCTCTTGTTGTATTATATTTATATTTCCTCTTATATGTATAATTTTTTACAAGATTCGGATTTGAGATTCAAAGGTAAATGGGAGATTCAGATTCGTAAAATAGTGGATTTGACCCTACGTTATAATATATTCTAAGTTTTAATTTTGTGATCTAGTGCTC
Organism: Timema cristinae; assembly: GCA_039000515.1. Taxonomy (NCBI): domain Eukaryota; kingdom Metazoa; phylum Arthropoda; class Insecta; order Phasmatodea; family Timematidae; genus Timema; species Timema cristinae. The sequence continues at coordinate 26,893,735 of JBCFYV010002255.1, forward strand.
AGAGTTACTGGTTACAGATCCTATGGTCCTGAGCTCAATCCCCAGCACTTCCATTTTTTTAAATGTGAAACAATGGGTCTGGAACGGGGTCAACTCATTCTTTTGAGTACATATGAGGAGCTACTTGAATGAAAACGTAGCAGCTCCGGCTTAGAAAACTTAGATTGATAGCCGGAGGGTTTCTTGGTCTGACCACATGACACTCTCAAGACAGAGTAATTAGCACTATATTCGCCAACAGGTGACGGGCGCACGGTCGGTATGGCTCGAATTTGGGCTAAGGTGTTGGAGTTTAAATTTTAATTTGGCACTGCTTTTCTGCACCGGGGAACGAACGAGCTCACCTCTCTCTCTGTCTTCGTCCTTGCCGTTCGGATCTGTCGACATAAATCATGATTATCTTCCTTCTTAAGACTTTTTTTTAAAGCATTACTGAGCGGGAGAGATATGAGATCCAATTAGGTCACCGTGAATGTAAACTATTCACCGCTCTCATTTCACAAACCGTTGCCCAAGGAACACCTATGGAGGTTGTCTACATGTCCGCGCAATGAAATGATGAAAGTGAATATGGAGGTGTGGGCCAGCGGGATCTTTAAACCTAACATACACCTGATGACCGTTGAGATAATTTTCCTCGAGAGAGAAAAATAACCAAGGTACCAACCGGGAATCGAAGCCGGGTGCACTGACCACTACACCACGGGGCCGGATTCCCTAAGCATCATGTCCATGCACGCCGATGATCGACTTAAAATATTTCGGTTTCAACTTGATGTTAAATTCTGTCACAGAAACACGAACCCTCGCAAAGTTCTTCATAGGTGTTAGTTTATTGTTCAGTGCATAGTCTCTCAGGTGTGTGTGATGTTGCTAATGACGCAGGCGCTGATTGGACGCCTGTTTCCCCGACATGCCGCCTGGTATTCCTCACCATGTACTTGACGGCGGTCATCATAGCGACAGCCTACTCGTCTCAACTGGTCTCTTACGTCACGGTGAAAGATCACCATCCTCCTTTCGGCTCCCTCGAGGAGATGGTCAAGGACGGGAGCTATCAGCTTCACACATCTAGATATGAGGCCTCTTACTATCTATTCACGGTAGTAAAACTAGATATGAGGCATATTATTGTATACTAGCAACCCAGCACAGCATTGCTCCTGTCACAGTTATCTCTGAAACGTAATTATAAGCCTAATTAAAAATTTAAAAATCAGACTTCGAGGTGCATTCAGACCACCTTCTGTCCACCTATGTTAAAAACTTCAGATCTCTGCATGCCGTAAATTTGGCTGGGAATCACACACAAACACACGCAGAGAAAAACACTTCCTTTTATTATTTTAAGATTCACTGATAGGTTACATTTTTACAGTCCATTACTAACCATAATTAATAATAATAATAATAACAACATTGCACGTCTGTGATACATCAATCGTACTGCAGGTTGTGGAAAGACTAGCCAGTACTAATGTACCGCTACCCAGGGGATGCCTGAATGTACTAATCGTACAAACTTTCCATGGAGGCTCTTCCCAGGTCCCGATGAGATGAGTTGAGGGTAATAATGAGTGTGTGGAAACACTTAAACCCAACTTGAGCCTAATCAACAAAACCCTGCTGACCTTTGGGGTTATTCCCCTTTCGGGAAAAAATACCCGTGGTGCCAGCCGGGAATCGAATCCGGGACTCCTAAGCTCGTAGCCAGATGCACTGACCACTAATTCACGGCGCTGGTTGACCCTAATAATGAGTGATATAATTTATGTCCCAGGTTTGATTCCTATGCCCAGATTGTAATTTTTCCCTTGGGTGATTTTTCTTAGCACCGCGTCTTACTACCTGTTTGGCTTATACGCTTATATATTAATTACGCTTATGGTTTTAGGGATGATGGACGTTATATTTATAGGAAATGTACCCAGGTTTGTGTGGAGAGAGAGTTGGAAAACCATTTAGAAGAAACCAACCTCAGCACACCCGACCGAGATTCGAACCTCTATCTCCCCGTAATAGGCAATCTAGTCTACTACGAGAGTGATGCCTTAGACCATGTGGCCACCGAAGTGGGTTGTACTCCTATCGGTAACGTAAAGTGTATTTTCTAGCGAGCTGAAAGCGGTCTCTATAAGGAAGCCTACACCAAGATAATGTCCCACGATCCCAACAGCTACATATACACAGACTATATCTCCAGGGCAGCCGAGCATATGTGCACCAAGGAAAAGGTCGCCTACATAAGCGAATTGAAGACTTGGTTAGGCTCACCTGTTGAACTCACCTGCGTTATCACCAAGCTTCCAACACACCTGTACACCAGCTTCAATTATTTCATGTTCACCAAGAGGAGTCCTTATAAGGAGCTTTTCAAACAAAAGTGAGTTTTGGATATTGTACTAGAGTAAGTTATGTCCAATCTTTTTTTTTTTTTGCACTCGCTTCGGTGGCCACATGGACTAAGGCGCTAATCTCTCAGTAGACTATACTTCCAATGACGGAGAGATTGAGGTTCGAATCTCAGTTGAGTGTAGTGAGGATGGTTTCTTTTCAAAATTATTTTTCACGCCACTTCCACATAAATGTGGGTACAGTTTATATAAATATGGCCTTATTCATGTATAAAACAATTAGTATAATTAGTACATAAGCGTTTAAGCTAAACGGTGCTAAGAAAATCACAGCAAGTGGTTTTTAGAAAATACTAACATAGCATTCATTGCGGCTATCAATAGTAATTACTTTATTAATGATGTTATTTTATAGGTATTAATACTATCTAGCAAACGTAACAGCTGAAAATCACTAGCCTGAATGTATGCATAGATGAAATTATCTGTAAGATAAGGCCCTTTTTATGAAAATTTGACTGTAGGTTACCATCATGTCTTTCAGTAATTCCTAAAGTAGCCCCATGGCTTCTTTGGTGCTGACTGACATCTCACAGCTGACGGCTTTGAAAAATTACCAGACCAAATTATGTATCCTTACGCCGAACCATATGATCTGCAAAAACATGTGTTTAGCAGCTGTCAGTTCTGACAGTCAAAATTTAAATATATACCTAAATGTTGACTGTCGGAAGTCAGCTGTGAGCTATCAGTCAGCACCAAAGAAGCCATGGGGCTACTGTAGTTGTAGCTATGTGTTTATGTCAGTATCTGTGCATTAACACATTGGAGTACACTCTGTTATGTTAGTCTCCTTTTGCCTCCCACTATGTATAATTTATATTTATTTTTATATATTATAATAATTTATTATATAGGCCCATATATATATATATAATTTTTTTTTCCAACTACACAAGTCTATATGATTCCTTTTACCAATT
>JBCFYV010002255.1:26905350-26917006 GCA_039000515.1 Timema cristinae
TCTCGAATTTTTAAGATATTTTTGAGTCTCTCATATCCCTAGTATGTGTGTAGCTATTTTGTCTACTGCATAGAGGAGCATCATAATTATTTTATTCATTTTGTTTTTATTATTATTTTTTGTCAAAGCACCTGCGGGTCGGACAAACCCAGTCTATGGGCCGGATTTGTCCTGTGGGCTGTAATTTGAGGCCCCCTACTTTAAATGATAATTTGAAGAAAAGGATTATGTTTATTTGATAAAAGAACAAGAGCTTGGAAACTTAGTTTAGTTCTGAATTCTCATTGTGTCATTGAAGTTTATTATATTGGTAGCTACAAGCTTTAGACATTGGTGACTATGAGGAGTGATGTTTCTTTATTTAATGATTCAATACTAACGCTTATTATTATTATTAACTATTACAGGGTTTGTGGTGTGCGCTGCAAGTGTAACTATGCATTTAAATGTTCCTTCGGTATTAATGTAATGAATCTACCAACAGTATTATATTACAACTGTGATTTTAAAACTACTAGTGTAATAATGTTATATTATAAGCAAAATGGCAAGATGTCAGTGATATTTTATACATTTTTATCTTTGAATGTTTTGGTTAGCTCTTCTAATTATTAATAAATTATTCGTATTTTACATCAAATTGACTTATATTTGTTAAATTTAAGAATTAAAGGAGTATCTACATTGAGTATTCGGGCATCCTTAGGAGCTTTAGAGTTTTATAAATATAAATACATTTGATGATATGGATAAAGACTTAAACAGCTTTGTGAGTGTTTTTTTTTGTGTGTGTAGAATTTAACCCCTTTTTTTGGTAAATTCACAGAGTATTGATAATCTATTTTGCAATGTTTTTTCTCAAGTTATTTCTGGTAATAGGCAAGTTTTCATGATTGAATTGGCATTAGCATCAAGTAATATCGACCGAGTTGTCAACTTTAATGGAGAAATCTCTTTTAACTGCAGGCCTATTTGTTAACAAAGATAGTGCTGTAGAGAGATTTTACTCAGCATGTGTTGATAAATTATTGAATTTAACATTATTGCAGGAATTTTAATGAATAGAAATAATATAATTTATTGTCTATTAATTGGTATTAAGTAGTTCCACAGAAAAACTTTAACTTTATATCTAAAATCCAAATAAAATCTAGTACAGTTATTTACTTTTTTACACTATCACAAAAAATAAACAAATCTGCTGTTATTTAATCAAAAAAAATCCATTTTCTGATATAATAATTTAATCTTGTTATTCAAATTCATAGTTTACTGTAATTCATTTATTAGCTATCAAATATTCCTTGATTGTTTGAAATTGCCATTAATTCCTTATTGTACCAGATTGATACGAAGTATAAAGTATGGTCAAAAAACCATCACAAAAGTGGAGATTTGGCCTTGACCAACCACAATAGCATAAACACATAGACTTCATTTGATAACATTGCTACCAATCAAATATGAAAACTCACCTAAGAAAGCAAAGCTAGAAAATGAGTTTAATTATCTACATATTTTCATGCTGTGATTTTTTTAAAGGGTACACATAAGTTCAATTTAAGTAGGCACTCATTTACTATTGAATAGTTTTTCTTATAAAATGAAATACTAAGCACAATAATAAATATTCTATAACCTTTTCATCATCATCAACTGTTCCCAACTTGTGGCCTGATACGTTTAGTAATATGCCTCTATCTTTCTCCATTAATCACTTTCATTCTTATCATCTAACTTGCACATTCTTTATTATCTGCTTCTCTCATATCTTTCTTGGTCTCCCTTGTAGTAATTTTCCTACATACTTCATCACCATAGTATTTTTTTTTTAGCATTTTCTCTTTGTCTTTCCTAATTACATGGTATTGCTTCCTCTACTATCTCATGTACTAACGTACCCCTATTATTTCACGGATAGCTTCATCTCTAATCTTGTTTCTCCTCATGACAGCTAACAACATGCTTCTCACAAACTTCATTCCTATGGCCTCCACTTTCCTAGTCTCTCTTACATTCATTGTCCATGTTTTTTTCCTGCATATGTGGCAATGGATACAAAATACACCCTGTACAACACCTTACCCTTTAAGATCACTTCTCTTCTCCATAGCAGGTCTGTAACAAACCTATAGAACAACTCCCCCTCCTGCCTCTTTTTATTAATAACCTTGGTCTCAATCATATTTCTAATATTTTACACTCTTTACCTTAATCAGCTTTATCAACTCCATCCAACCTTTTATTTAATTAAGTTAGTTACAAGTTTATTTGCTTCTTTTGTTCAAATTCTCAGAATAGATTCAGAATTTATGTTGATATAAAATAAATTATCCAGTGACTCATGAGTTTTGATTTTTATCAGATTCACAAATTGATTATGGTTTATAGTTTTAGCATAGTGATCCAATTTCAGGTTGTTTAATAACTTTTGTGTTAAATGTTGTGATTAAAAACGGCATTTAAATGTGCTCAACATTTTATTTTTAATCTAAAGTATCAAACTTGTCACTATATGTCAAAACATAATTTCCTATGAACTAAAATGTAAAGAAAGTCATATTAATAAAAAAAAAAAAATTCAATACTACATTTTGAAAACACTATATTATGATTTATTTATTTTTAAGCACCACATCTTACTACCCATTCGAGTTATACACCTATCTAATAATTACACTAATGAATTAAGAATGAGTTGGGTTGACTATAGAGGAAGTGCACCTAAATTTGTGGGGGGAGGGAGAAAGATAAAGAAAGATAGGAAAACCATTCTGGTAAAACCGTCGCAGTAATTAAACAATTCAATTTTCCCCAAGGACTGCTAACCACACATGAGATAATGTTGGACCACACCAACAACTTCTGACATCAGAGTCACACTATTACGTTCAATGATATTCTCCTTTGCATTTAGAAAAAAAAAAGTATCTTGCATGTAAATTGTGAATACCTTTTTTATACTTCAATTTTTTAATAATGGAAATTGATGAAAAAAAAGAAAAAGAAACTAATAAGAGTAAATTTAATGAAGAAAGCACACAGAAAAATGTGGGATGAATCCAATGTCTTCTATAGAAGTAGTAATATTAGCCATCGGGCCACCTCATTTTTAAACATTTTTTTATAGTTCATACATTAAAGGCAAACTATATAGAATGTATAATTAATTAGTTTTATATTGTAGTGGTCACTCTGCTTAAAATTGCTCCTTGTGTGTGCTCTAAATATAGTGTGAACTAACATTGTTAAACATGAAATGACTGTATCAATGGTAACAAGTACTAAACAAAATGTATGGAATAGTATGCGGCAAATGGTATCAAGCAGTAAAATAAAGACAGTTTCAAGTAATATTCAGAAGTAACAAGTAGGAATCAAGAAGGAATGGGCAGAAATTTTACTATCATAGAGTAGGAACAACAGGAACTAGAAGGAATTTTAAGAAATAGTATGAATCAAGAACAAGGAGGAATGAACTCTAAACATAATAGTACTACTAGAAACAAAGAAAAAAGAGTAGCATTTCTAATAATATGGAGTAGAAACACTTTGTAATAATCAGTATGGAAAATATAATAATTTGTAGCAGGAACAAAATGGAATAAACAGTAAATCTAATTAATAAACAGTAAATCTAATTAATATTCAACAAGAACAAACATTAAGCTAATTCAATAGCATTTCAGAGGAATGATTGAAAATTTTCATCAGTATCCTGTAGTAATTAGAATTAACATAGGCTAATTAAATATGATAGTATTTGACATGAATAATATTATTTTTTCATATGCCACAATTTGTGTTTTTGCCACTATATAGCAAAAAAAGTGCAATAAAATTAATAGAATGGTGTGATTTTAAACCGATATTGTATTTTGTACAAGCGTACAATTCATTTAACTTGATTATTATAGTATAAAGCTACTAACTGCACTTTTGTAAATAGCTTAGCTTTCAATTATTTTGTTTACTATATCATGTTAGATATTAAAATATTATCTAATTGTTAATGAACATTGTGAACAAATTTATGATTTAAATTTTATCAATATCAAAACATTATAACATTTTAAGTTCATTGTGTCCAAAAATATTCATGAAATAGCCTAGAAAAATGAAAATAATTACAGGTTTTTAAATAGTATTTTATTGTTGAGGTTTTGTTCCTATGGAATCATCACATTAAGGTGTGGCCGAAGAGAACGTAACTTTACAGTTTTTATAGCATTAATTTTGTTTGGCTAAAATAAATCAAATGTTTCTCCGTTAGCAACATAGAGTTTAGTTTTCTGCCCATGCTAATATCAACAGATCTTAAATATCTATCAAGGGTGTTGGAATTTTGTCAAAACTTTTTCTCTTTATTTAAAATTTTTTGACAAAATTCCACCTTGACAGATATTCAAGATGTTGATATTAGCATCAGCAGAAAACTAAACTCTATGTTGCTAATGGAACGGAAACGTTTGATTTATTTTAACTAAAATATTTAAATTCTATAAAAACTGTAAAAATACTTGCGCTCCCTTCGGCCGCACCTTAAGAAAGTTGTCTTAGAAGGAATGTCAAGTTTTTACCATATTCCATCGGAATATGATTGAAGCTACTATTTATATTTTCTATAGCAGCTTAAGAATTAATGCTAACAAAATTAAAATTTAGAAAATAAATCATTCCAATTTGTAAAACTTAACTTATCATACTTAACATATTGTATTATATAATTAATATGATTCATGGTTCAGGATACATAAGTAAAATTAAAATCTGGATTTAAAAAAAGTTAATTTGATCTATTTCTGATTAAAATTGTCTCTCAAGGAATTAAATTATATTTATGTAACTGTTAATAAACGTTGACTAAAACATATCTCACTTCAGCGAGAAAAGTATAACAACTAAAAAAAAATATTTTTCAGGAGAAGGAAAAAATAAAAAGTTGTATCAAAACAGCGAACAATCATTTAAAATTACAGAACAATCTCTATGGTGATAATGGGGACTATACTTTTATAAAACATACAATTGATGTTTTGATAATTTATTGTTATCATGATGATGTGACAAAGTGGATTAAAGTAAATCCTTTGAGTGGAATCACCTTTCTTGATCTATTTAATGTATTGTTTCCTATTTGTGATTCTCTAATAATAGGTCTGTTACTTTTCTTGCTTATTTTAGTTAGTTTTTCATTATTTAAGACTCCTTTATTTTTGCCAAAATTTGTTATTTTTCTATCCCCAAACAATATATTTCAGTTTTCCAACTCTGAAGTGACAATGTTCATGGTCAAATAAGTTTTTTTAGCATCATGTCTTACTACCCGTTTGAGTCACACGCTTATGTACTAACTATGCTAATTATTTTTGCTTGCATTGGAATGGAAGGAAAGTGGAAAACCATTTTAGTGAACTCGCCCCCTGTACACTTGACTGAGATTTGAACCTCGATCTCCTCATCATAGGCAGTCTAGTTTAACATGAGCATAGCACATTAGATCACGCGACCACCAAAATAGAATTCCAAGTTGTCCATTAAGGTGTCGAAAACAGAATGGATCAATTGCTAGTCACTTATTCTTTATCCTTAAGACTGTAAGAAACAAGATTTGAGTTACCGATTTTCTAAATTTTCTAGTTAAAATTTTCATTTTTACTTCTAATTTCTTATGTTTTCAATTGTGTAAATTGATTTACTTTGAGCACCAAGTCTGAGAAGCTAAAACTAAACATTTCCCGTATGAGTGTCTGGTGTTTTTCTCAGAGTGTGGTACTCGCAACCCAGAAGGGCGACCTTTCCTTTCAAATGGGTATGAGGCTAAAGTGGGGGAATTCCCCTGGTTCGTCGGTGTCTACCGCAACAGTACCGTTGATGGTGCCATGAAGCATATCTGTGGGGCATCACTTATCAGTCCACGGCTGGTGGTTTCTGGTAAGTACTTCAATCAAGCACATGTCACTGAAACCAAGTGGTTAGGTGAACAATTTAGAGAAAGTCCTGCTCGTTAAGATAGTTTATACGGTTTTTAGTCATTGAATATATATTTTGATACATTAATTTTTTTTACCATCCATATACAACATCTTAAAGATGCTATCTTGAATAAAAAGTTTTTTGACACAAAGTGGTGTGCCATATAATAAATAATACCAGAGAAAAATTGAACCAGGTCAGTATACTCATCTCAAATAAATAACCCATATTATTATTTATTCGGATAGAGTTGAAGACCTTTATTATGGTGAAGTAAACTGCACGTTATTCATTGAATTGCTCTCCATAACTTGATTTCTACCCAACAAATTTTCTAATATAATACACATGTACCGAAAAAAAGTGAAACAAGATTTTACTTAAATAGATATATTCAATATTCACATCCATTTTCTATTTCCTATGTGCGTATAACCCGAATGGGTAGTAAGACGCGGTGCTAATAATAATATTTCCTATGTCTGTCATCTATGCTAGTCATTCCTTTTACTTGTTCCAATCATTCTTTACCAGTTTTTTTTTGTATTACATCCTGTTTAAGTTGTGCGTAAATGTACTAATTCTGCTAATGAGTTAGGTATTAGGAAGAATGGTTTCAGAGAAAGTGTGCTCACATTTGTGTGGAGGGAGAGTAGAAAACCGTTTTAGAAAAACCACCCTCAGTACACCCTACCAAGCTTCAAACCCTGATCTCCCTGTCTTCAGCAGTCTAGTCTAACAAGAGAGAGACACCTTAAACCAGGCGGCCACCAAAGCAGGTATAAATTTTTTGGAAAGGAGGGTTTTCTCTTTTAGGAAGTTGCGTTTTGCATTTCACACTAACTTCTGATGAGCTATAAAATGAAATTTAGATCAGGGATTGTGTGGTACCAATCAATTTTCTCAAGAAGCGGCGGGACGTTTTCAACTGTAAACTTATTTCATTGTAAAAGCTAAACTGTCTTTAACTGTTTTTTTGTGTAAGGTTTTCCTTAAAGTATAATATAATATACATTAATAGCTTAATTGTTTTTCCCATTGCAAATATATTCAAATTCCTGATACATTTTGACACACAACCTGTCAACTATTTCCTTTAACTGTGTGTGTCCATGTAAAAAATATGTTAATACCATAAATAGATTAGGCCTATGTAAATATATACGTTTTGTTTTACCATGGAAAGTATGAACCTAGCAACGAGGTGAGGTTAGGCAAGTGGTTAGTGTATTTGACTAATCCAAAGGACAGATCATCGAATGGCTGTAATTGAGATATCTTTTCACAATTTGTTAATGATAGTGATTGTTAGCACAAATCTTCCCCGTGGGACCTGGTGCAGTGCACCTGGTTACGGACATAGGGGTCCCGGGTTTGATTCCTGGCTTGTATTATGGGTAATTTTCCTGAAAGGGTTATTATTTCATCGGTCACACGGTTTTTGATAAATGAGGCTTAATCTAGGTTTAAGTGCTTCCACTGGTTCTACAGCCTTATACTCGATATCACCATCATCATCATCATCACCATCACTCCATCTCATCGAGACATGAAAAGAGCCTCCATGGAAAGGATGTACAACTAGTACATTCGGGTGTCCTCTGGGCAACTGTACGTTTTGTTAGTACAGCCCCCTAAAATGTACCCTATGGCCTTGTTTTTTAAAAATAAAAAATAAATAAAAAGAACAACACATTTTACATTTTTCATTATTGCCACTGTACAAAGTGGTAATGGCTGTCCCTTGAAGAAAATAAATCGTTACCGCCCAATTACCCCGATCTAGGTTTCATTCTATCAGAACTCATCAGGAGGGAGTGTGAAACGCGCAACACAACTTCCTAAAATAGGAAAAAAAAAAAAGGGAGAAAAATAAAATTGGTAAAGAATGATAGGACACATAGATAGGGACATGTAAAAGGAACAAATAACATAATAACACACACAGGAAATAGATATAATATATATTAACATCTTTTGCCTGTTAAGTTAACTTGTGTAAGATTCACCGATAGCCAACACGGCTATTGTAATAATTATAATATTATGAAGTTGTTATTTGTACTGCACAGCCGCCCACTGTTTTTGGGATGACACCACGAGGAAGACTCTACCTAAACAACGATACAAGCTGGCAGTAGGAAAATTCTACCGAGACTGGAACACTCCAGAGGATGAAGCACAATTCAGAGAGGTTTGAACTTTTACAAAATCTTTCATTCAAATAGGCCACAGTTTTTGTTTCCTGCAAGCTGCTAAAATTAAATGCCCTATTAGCATGCAAATCCTGTGTTGTCATAATGTGTTTTAATTATGATGACTGCATTGATTGTGTTGTTTATCCATTTTTAATTTAGGTTTAAACTGGAATTAATTAAAACATTTTTTTGGTCAGATTTATGCCAAATATAATTATTCTAGGTAGCCATCACAATTTAATATATCTGGTAGAAGAAACATAATTATAGCAAGTGCTTTTAGTTACTTTTAAATTTATATCAAAGCTGAAAATAGTAAGCCATCACTTTTTAAGTTCTGAACAACTCCAGGCTGTCTTATAATTCAAATAGGGTACCTATATATGAGAAACTACCCCACTGGCTTGGAGTTAACATTAATCAGTACGTGTCAGGCACCAGGCTATACTTATAGGAAGGTACCCGCATTTGTGTGGAGGGAGAGTTAATTTTTTTTAGAAAAATAAGCCTCAGTACAACTGAACAAGATTTGAACCTTGACATCCCTGTCATTGATAGTCTAGTATACTGCTAGAGTAGTACGTTAGACCACGTGGCCATCGAAGCGGGAACTCTTCTTCCATTACCAGTTTTCTCCCCCCACAAAGGCTAGGTATTTTTTCCAGAAGTTGGTATTCAGAATTTGAAGATATAATGCCTTAACAATCTTTCCCACTGATAAAGAAAATAACAAATACCATATCTAATTTAGCATCAATGTGTGGTTCTTGGTATGTACACTAAATGTAAAAATAAACATCATTATCTATCCATTCATTTATGTATTATATATATATACACATTTCTGATTCAAGACTCAAATTCCTAAAAAATCTATTAAAAAAATCAATCTTTCAAATGAAATTTGTTTTGGAACTTTAATACTGCCTAATGGTGGTTCATAACCAACATAATTATAGTACAACCCCAACAACCAGACCTCAGACCAGTAATTTAACACTTAGCTGTTACTATGAATGTACTATAATTTATAAGAATGAATTTTATAGTTTAGTTACTCATTGTGTTTTATATTATTCTATTATATTCATCTTTCCTCTGAGGTTCATAATTATTTACAAGATTTGGATTCAGATTTGAGATTTGAAGGTAAATTGGAGATTCGTATTCGTAAAATATGGGATTCGACCAAACTTTCAATGTGTGCATAGGATATATATAATTCTGACACATACACAGATTTATCTGATTACCAAACCCCTCCTTTACCTCTGACAATACGTGTATTAATCCCAACTTCTGAATGTGGGGAATGCCAGGCCTCCACCGTGGTTCGGATTCCACGTTAAACTGTAGGTCCTCCATTTTTTTCTCACAATTACCCTACCATTACACATTAGCGTAAGTGTGTGTAACCCGAATAAGTAGTAAGAAGTGGTGCTAGTAATAATAATGATAATGATAGTAATAATTTTCACGGCACTCATCAAGGCAATGCATTTGTGAGGAGAGAGCTAGTGGGAAACTATTGAGAGGAAAAAATACTCACTATTCCTGGCCAGAATTCTAACCCCAATCTCATTATCGCCTACCAGCAAATCAAACTAGATGAGCCAGACATTTGGCCTGCGTGCCCAGCAAAGTGGGTAGCGTTAATATAGTACTGGTCTGTTTAGTAAAAATGTCTTGTATGAAATTAAAAATGTATGTTTTTTATTCATGCAGCCGGCAGACATCAAGATCCAAGATCGCTACCAAGGTCGTCACCTCAACTTCGCTAATGACATTGCTGTGATAGTGTTAAATGTGTCTGTAGAGCTGACCTGGGCGGTCAGGCCAGTGTGTATCGACTGGAAGAAGGAGTATGAGAGGTTCCACTTCGCTACAGGGAGTAAAGGAGCTGTGAGTTTACATTCACATGTCATGTGATATTTTCATGATCTGACAAATTATTACAAAAAGTTGTGCAATAAACATTTTACAACTGATTATAAATCATAAAGATATATAAATAATAATAATATAATATTTTTTAAAGCATAAAACATCCAACAAAAATATTTGAACTTTGATTCGGCCTGAGAATATTTAATATATTTGATTCAGATTCACTATGTATCAAAATTGAAGCTTTTAAATTATACTTCATTCACAATCTTTAGTTCACGAAATAAATATTTGGCGAATGAATGTACAATACCAAATAAATAACTATCTTTTTTTTATATATAAATACTTTGTCATCCGATATCTTATCACATTCAGTAGCACATTTTCTTACTGAGACAAGGCTACTTACTGGGTTTGATCTCTGGCACTGTCAAATCTTTGGTGAGATTGCGTTTTCGCAATGATGAAGTGATAGCCAAAGTACTGAGTGTTGTGTTTGTTAGTTGGTTAGTTAGTTAGTTGGTAAAAGTATGTTGATAAACTCAGATTGTTCAGAATGTGTTTGTTAAATTTTCCTAAAAATTTTTTTGCATTTACTAAAAAAATGATCATGATTTTATAAACTATTGACAGTGTCTTTATATAGGCTTATTGAAGGAATTAATTAATTTTTATGCATTACTTTTTCATTTTGGGTTAAATATTTATGTAATCATCCTGATACCCTCTTTGGTGGCCTCATGGTCCATGGTGTCACTCTCACAATAGACTAGACTGCCAATGACGGGGAAATCGGGGTTTGATTTTGTCGGGACTTACTGAGGATGGTTTTTCCTAAATGGTTTTCTACTTTCCTTCCGTTCAAATGTGGGTACATTTCTTATAAATTTAACCTTCCTAATCTCTAACACATTAGCTTAGTTAGTACATATGCGTATAACTTGAACAGGCAGTAAGACGCAGCGCTAAAAAAAACCATCTTGATTTTTAAATATTCTGTTAATCCATGCATATTACTATGATTTAGAACTGGGATTCTCAACCTAGGGGTCGCGTGAATAGTATTGGGGGTAGCAAGACATTTGAAAAAAAAAAAAAAATCACAAATAATATGTAACTAATCTTATCCTTAATTTTCAACCATAGCGGCAGTGCTTGTTGTAACTTTAGGCTGCACTGTTGTTTCAACATGAAAGTAATACCCTACCAATTTTAAGCTGGGTAGCAGACAACAAGGTCCTTTGTACAGGCTTGACAACAGGGAAGGGATTTTGTCTTGTCTTGGGGGGTAGGGTGTAATGTAATTGATTTGCCCTGAAAAGTATGTGAAAGCATTGACAATAATATTGTCATAATTTTATAAACGTATCTTATTTCATTTAAATTATATAGTATATTAAATGGCGCTTAAAGCACTTCTTCTTCTAAGAAGGCAAAAGCCACTGATCAGTGACGTCACGCACGTGACACCAGTCAAGTCAGTTTGACAATATATATATTTCAAATAATAACTTCCTCTTCTCGAAGGTTCGAAGAGAGATTTTAAAATGTAACTTGAGTCATTTTCCGGCTCTCGAAGCTTCTAGTAAACA
>JBCFYV010002255.1:26929553-26940681 GCA_039000515.1 Timema cristinae
CCTCTTTCCTCACCCCTACCCCCACCCCGCCCCTTCACCAACCCCACTTTCCCTTCAACAACTTTTTTCCCCCAACGACTATATAATATACTATCGACATTTTTATGAGGAATAAATTAAATTTTCAAAATAAAATATAGCCTATGTTATTCACTGATAATGTAGCTTTATATTGGTGAAAGAATTTTAAAAATCGGTCCAGTAGTTTTTGAGTTTATCCATTACAAACAAAAAAACAACAAAAAATCAAATCTTTCTTCTTTATAATATTAGTATAGATTGATATTTATATATTATTTTCTTTGCTGAGCAGTAAATGCAGATGGTTGAATGTTATTTATTATTTTTTTTGGATTGTGCTTTAGCTTTTCTTATATTGTATGTGTATTTCTCTTTGTTTAATGTAATGTGTGTCTGTGTGCATGTATCCCTGTTTATCATTTAGTCGACGGATGAGTTTTGTTCCTATCTGGTTTGACTGTATATTTTTTTAACATGATTGATTTTGCATTTCATAATTTGGCACCGCTGAGTCCAACCAGTTCTTTCTTCCAGGAATTCTGTTCTTTGCCTGTGTCAGAAAATACTAATTTCTCTCCCCTTACAAATGAACACCTGTTTCGTTACTACCAGTCAACTGCTACAAAGTTCGCTCTCCTACCACCCCCACTCCATCAAACTGGCTCATGTCAATGCACTCTTTCACCTTTGAATCTTCATGCTTTCTTGATATCTGAGACATGGCTCACACCCTCTCTTCATAACTCGCTTGTTGATATACAGGGCTACACACTATTTCAAAATGACCATGAACAAAAAAGGGGAGGTGGAGTAGCAGTATGTGTCAGAAGTGATATTAAAGTAAAAGTGATATCACCTAGCTCATATAATGCTTCTACAGAGTACCTCTTTTTAGAACCTAATATATCAACTCAAAACATATTACTTGCTGTTGTTTACAAACCCTCCAGGATAAGTGATATACATAGATTTGAGACAGAACTAATGACTTATAGAATTATGATCACATAGTAGTCGTGGGTGACTTTAACACTGATCTCTTACGTAATACACTTGACAAACATAGACTAAAAGACTTTATGGCGTCATGTAACCTGAACATTTGTCCAATCCGGGCAACACACCATACTTTAAACTCTCATACTTGGCTAGACCTAATCATCACTTCTAATGCTGATAAAGTTTTGAAATGTGGAGAAATGGCTGCACCAGGACTTTCCCATAGTGACTTAATTTTCTTAGCATATTCTTTAAATATTCTTAAATTTCAGCCTAAAAAAATTACATATAGGGCTCTTAAAAACATAAATATGAATCTTATGTTGAGGGATACCTCTTCAATTCCTTGGCAAAACATGATGACTAAAAATTACATTTATGACAAATTGACTTTCCTAAATGAAATGGTGCTTGGGATCTTTGACAGACATGCCCCTTTAATGACTAAGCGTGTGACTCGACCGCCCTCTCCTTGGATTTCCTCGACGATTATTGAACTAATGTCTTGTCACGATGCCGCTTTTAGACGTTTCAAACAAGCCTGCCGAAACAAACTTATCACTGCTGGAGAATATTTTGAGCAATACAGGCACCTTAGAAATAGATGCACACAAAGTGTTAGGAGAGCCATAGTTAATTACTCACATGGATTATCATCACAGACATCCTCACCTCACACTTAATGGAGGAACCTATGTTTACTAGGGGTCGAAGATTATACAATCTAAGTATCGAAGGTGTTTGACTGATGAATATTTACAATCCTGCCTTTGTTTGTGCCAAAGTAGCTACTAACTCTAATTTAAAAAAAATATCCTGAAATTATGTGGTGTCATACATAGACATCAAATTCAAGTATTTGATGAAAAAATACTTTTTCAGTGATGTAATGAGTTATGGCTAAATCGAATGGGGGACACTCACCGAACCTCCTTGACGAGCTGCAGCACACGGCACTAGCACCGACCTCCTCACTCCAACAAATCCCCCGATAGACTAACGGAGCCTTCTACGGACACCACCTAGCGTCAAACCCGAGACTGGCCAGATACAAAAGAAGATAGTTCCTGGTTCCGCCACGAGTTGCATCTAGATTGCTCGATCCGTCTTGTCATCCCGTTCTCTCGCTTCTCCTTCCTTCCCTCTCCTTGCGTCCCTCCCCCTCTCTGTGAATTTAATTTTGTATATATAGTGGTGCGCTGGTGATCTATGGTCACTTATTACACCACCAGCTTAGCTAAGGTGAGAACGGTGACGTAGGGCTTGGGATTATATGTTTTGTATCCAAATTATATTTCGGCGTAGTGGGGGAAAACAGTCAAAATTATCGTTCTGCGTTTAAATCTTATTTTGAATATTAAACCTTGCTACGTCATGCGCTTCACGCAGTAGTCGAAAATGTCGTCGCCTTTCTGCCGTCTTTTTGGGCTCCAGCCCTATTTAATTGCGCCTATTGGATTTGTTGGTATATTTACTTACTATTGAGTGTGCATAGTCAGCTCTGCGTCTTGGGCTTACCACCCGTCTTGTAACTATTCATAGATTATGCTTATAATTAAGTGTCATCTGGGTAAATCAATATATTAGGATGCAGGGCACTTATAGGATAGATTGGGACTTGGTCCAATGTTGATTGTTATTATTGTTACAGTTGAGTAAACATAATAATATTTGTTGAGGGTTGTGAGCGCTTCACGCCTAAGTTTCTGCACTGACCGCTAATGTCTTACGCGGGAGTTTTGAATATCTACAGCCTTAGAGCTCACCTTAATCGATTAGATAATCGTCGAGCCTAGAACCATTGACTTTGATATTAGTCATATAGGATTGTTGTTTAATATGTATAATTATGATCGTCGCGCTTGCACATTAGCTGCTGCTGAGACCTTTGGTTACATTACCCTACGGGGTTGTTGGATTGTTGAGTAAAGGCCTCCGTACTCTAAACAGATCTATTTCTATGTTAGAAAAGAAGACGCGCTTCTCGCTCTATGTTTTGTTGATGTACTATAATTTTGTACTATTTCATTGTTTATTACAAAATAAAGATATTTTGTTAAAATTAGGCTATTTCACCTGATTTTCCAGTCATCCTCACCCTAGTTTAGGAAAGGGGGGTTTGCAGTGAAACTATATAATATATAGTTTACTTGCTTTGGTGGACACATGGTCTAATGCACTACTCTTGCAGTATACTAGACCGCCGATGACGGGGAGATCTAGGTTCGTATCTCAGTTGGGTGTACTGAGGGTGGTTTTTCCAGAATGTTTTCCCTCTCTCTATCCACACCCAAATTCGAATACACCTTTTCATCCCTAAAACGATTAATGTAACTAGTACATAAGTGTATAACCCAAACAGATGGTAAGCTGCAAAAAAAAAAAAAAAGAGTGGTTTGTTTGATCAAAAACTCAGTTTCAGTCAATAAAAGAACTATAAATTGTTATATGCAATATAATTTTACTTAAAACACAAAATGAGTTGTTTATTTTTTACCAATGGAACAATGTAAGCCTATGGCTCCGTAGTAGACCACCAAGGATTTTCCTTCTCTGAAGTAGATTACTAGCTCCATAAATCTGGCCACTCCTGATTTAAAGGGTAGGAAAGAGAAAGGTAGGTTATAGGAAGTGCACCCACATTAGTGTGATATATAGAGAAAGGGAATTCATCCCAAGAGACCCTGCCTGAGATTTGAACCTCAATCTACCCATCACTGGAAATCCGGTCTATTGCGAATTGACGCCTTAGAATGTGCGATCATCGATGCTAGTTCAGACTGCTCAGCCACCACTTCTGTGTTAATGTTCTCTTTCCACAGTATTTCCTCGACTCTGTCTTACCGTTCCAAAGTTCCCATCCGCCAGATCCCTGCTCATGTGATCTAGTTCCCAGTCTATGCACACAGGTCTCACAACAGGGGAGAACTCTATGGGTGAGGCCATCAGAAGAACAGCGATATCCGAACCGTAGTTACCTCCGAGGTCTTGGTAGGCCGGCTGGATAACTATCTCCTTCACCTGAAATATATATGCAAAGACATGTCAGAGTAAGTAAATGAAACATCTATTTGCCTTATTTATTTCTTATCATCTTCGACGACTTACTACCTGTCCAGAATATATTAAACTAATTCTTTTAATTCAAACCTTTGAAATTAGAACTGATATTCACAAGATTTCTTAACGCTAACCCACCTCCATGGTTTAATGTCAAGGGATCAACTCCCAATAGAATGAGCTACCAATGGAAAGAAGATCAAGGTTCAAATCCCTGCCAGATGGACTGAAGGGGGTCGTTCTCTCTCTCTCTCTCTTACTCTTGCTGTCTTCCTCCCCTCATCACCCCCCACACCTAACACACAAAAATGAATGTATCTATCTTTCCTTTTAATTCAATTTCTCTCATCCCTAACACATTAGAGTACTTACTACATATGCGTATAATTTGAGGAGGTAGTAAGGGTGGTATTTCACTGTAAAATTTCTTTGATCAAACAAATATTTTTCCATGATCAAATATTGTGTACAGTGACTGTGGGTGTGATTGAGATGGTCTCATTACCGCTAAAAACAAAAGAAAACCTGTGAAACGACTCTGGATTCGTAGATAATATACAAGAGGAATTAGTAGCTGCCTACTAAAATAACTTGAAATTGAAGATCCGGAATCTTATCAAAATATTTATGGATGGACCAAGAAACTTTTAAATATTTGGTAGATCAAGTTGCTCCATCGATTAGAAGAGAAAATACACATTAAGAAATTCTATAAGTGTGGAAGATCATTTCAGTAACGCTTTGTTTTTTCACCACAGGTGAAAGTTTTCCAGGTTTGCATTATTGCACCCAGGTACAGGTACCAAAGTGTATTATTTCGCAAAGAGTTCCAGAAACATGCAACGTTATCTACCAATCTTTGAAGAATAAACACTTTAAGGTTTGTAATATTTATTATATGTATCTACAGGTTTAATAGTATTGTAATATTAGAATTATTCCAAATTTTCATTTTAAATTCACTCTTATTTTTTATTATTATTCATTTACATGGGTTCTTTCAAATAAATAATTGTGTGTTAGATTTTAAAATAGTGACATTATGATTTAAATAATGGTTGACATAGCTTTACTTCACAGCTTTAGAACAAAGTCTTACGATTGACTTGATCACATGAAAATGATATCAGCTCATTCAAAGGGCTGTTTCAATCAATGAGACAGAACCGATATCTTCTTCTAATGTGGTATCTAAAAACAAGAAAAACTTTCAGAATATATTGGAGTGGCATTTTTTTAGTCAAAGGTTGAACTGCTAGCATTGGTTGCATTTTCTATAGCCTTCCAAGCATCCATAATAATTTGTTGAATTTTCCTATTGGTTTGCAATAAAATAGATTCATGATGACCTATGTCACATAACTAAGAGATAAAAAATTCCCAGGCATATCAAAATAATATTCGTTTTGGGTTACTTTTGTATTTATAGATGCAAGTGTTGGCATTTGCCTCATCATATGCATTGCCTTGTTTAATACCCGTATTATTTTTCTGACAAATTTGGGACTGATTTGCACTTTTTTGTTGGCTGCATCAACAGAAATTGACTGGGAAAAAATTGCTAAGGATTTTCAAGATGTTTTAAACTTCATTGGGGCAATGGATGGGAAATACGTCTGAATTATCTGTCCAAAATACAGAAGAGCTCATTATTTTAATTAGAATCAATTTAACAAAGTGGTTTTATTTGCTCTTGTTGATTCAAATCATAAATTTATAAATGTGAATGCTGGAACAAATGGTGATGCTGGTGTTTTTGTAAAGAGTACCCTGAAACGTGCTGTGGATAACAATTCATTACATATTCTGTTTGAGAAACGTCTACCAATTACTAATGTCTCCACGCCATTATGATTATGCATTTCCTCTCAGCATTAACATTATGAAGACCTATCCTTTACCTGATATTACTGAAGAACAACTAATATTTAACTACAGATGATCTCGTGGAAGATGTATGGTCGAAAACTACTTTGGTATCTTGGCGAATAGATTCTGTGTATTTTTAACCACTATATGCCCATAACCTCCAAAGTAAATGAGATATTCTATTAGCTGCTTGCACACTACATAATATTTTGACAAAAACACATTGAAATTCTTAAAATCAGAGGGAAATACTCACCATGGAAGAAAACGAGAAGGTTTATATGGAAGTGCGAACTCTGAGCAATCAAGATATCTTTCAGATATATGATCTTGCTTGACAACACAACATACCATATAGGCATTGTAATGTAATAAGTGGTAAATTTAAGGACTTTTATAATGGAACAAGCAAAGTTCCTTGGCAAGACAAAATATTTAAATTTTACTCACATTGTCATCAATCGTATTGCTTTCTTCATTGGTTGTAGTGTTAGTGTCTTGACCTGTACTTTCAAAACATGATCGAGAAACGTCAGGATTTGTTGCGTTACTCAAGAATAATAATAATGGATAACAATGGACACTTAGATTGTATAGCTTCCCTGTATCTGATCAACTCTTTTTATTTTTTCCTATTGGTAAATATAAAGTATTAAGGAAATCAAATCTTTGTGTAACAATCTACTTTTTTAAAAAAATTAATTCTTTAAAAACATTCATCAACAGCACAGCTCTGTCCTTGAAATAAACATGGGGTATTGTTTAATAATTTGCATAGTGGCGCGGCACTAAAGGATATTATTATGTTGATAAGTTGGCCACACTATTACCCAGGTGACGTTGTACATGTTTACATGGATGTTTCTAGATTCTACAAAAAAACTCAACTTCATTAGTTCTGACAAATACTGGGTGTGCAATCCATCAATCTTTTTCTTCATATCCTGGGCTGTGCAGCCTGGCACATATTTTCGCAAAAGTTCCAATATTTCTTTATATTTTGCCAATCTCTTATCACAGTCCTTATAGCTATCACAAAAGAGAGAATTATGTTCATAATATGTGATTATACTTTTAACTGCCTCGCATGTCCATGTTATTCTTTCATTCACCATTTTCTTTGATCAGATGTGCAAATATTTTCTTTGATAAAAGCTCTTTGACAAGATGTCAAAGTCTCATCACATTTTTTTGAGCAAAGATCTTTGATCATAGTAATTTCACAGTGTAATACCGCCATAAGACATGGTGCTAAAAAATAAGTTAGGAACACAAATTATTATTATTGGGGATATTCAACATTCCTATACAAGCACACGATTTACAAAATAATTTAACTCTAGAATAGACAAAACACCCAGTCCCCCGACTGTCTTTATGAATGTAGAAGCCCTTTTGGAAATGCCGGAAATTGAACCTGAGTCTTGTAGCTAAGTATATAGACACACTACTGGATGGATAGACATAAAGTTAAGTAACTTTAAGTAAAATCAATTATTTTTGGTAGTATTCATACCTTAGGTAAGAAGTGATGCAATTTTGTGGTCAAGAAACATTCAATATAATTAAAAATATAAATAAATAACTTGCTGTTATGTATTATTGTGCCAAATTAATTAATAATAAAAAATAGTGACCCTAAAAATTTAAAAACCAAACCAGGAATTTATTATTTCCAATAATATGTTAGGAACCCGAAATTAGGTCACATCCCCCCCCCCCCTAAACAGCCTTCATTAAGAAATGTTTTGGCTATGAATATTGTTTTTCAATATCAAGTTTTTCAATATCAAACTTTGACAATATAAGCTGCTACACTATAAAATTAAATTATAAATGGTGTTCATTGTAACTACCTATCACTATTTTATTAATTGCATTTAAAATGTGTATGAGTTATATCTAGAGTGTTTGAATAAACTATAAGACAATCTAGAGCAAGCACCAGCTCAAATATCAAAAAGGAACTCTATAAACTATATATTTACTTTAATAATTTCAATTTTTGTGCATTCAAATTAAGTTTTCTTGTCTCGTTCTTGTGTCTTGATACTTTTTCACATTCTCGTCTCGAGATCGTCTGGATTTGAAAAAATGGTTCTCACAACGCTAAATTATAGATGTAATAATATCCACAGTTCCTATGAAATAACAATATACAAGAAGTATAAATATGAGTAAAATAAATGAGGTTTTTGAAGAAATCTAAGATATTAAAATTAGTACAATACAAATAACATATTTTAAAAATGAATAGATAAAAGTGGATGGCAACTAAATTGCGAATTGTAGGGCCATGTAAAATAACAAAAATATTAGATTGTCAAACTTAATTTACATATATCTGATTTAATGAAGTGAAATACAAGTTGAAACTTTTTAAAATATACAAAAATCGAGTAATATATAATACACAATGAAGTTTACATTAATAAGAAGTTTTGTTAGTGGACAAGTAGCTTGATAATTGTCATGGGGTTAAACGATATAATTAAAATCAATCATATTAATGTACTCTACTCACGTCTCTGATCTGTGTGAAATCTTGCTGTTTGTTGAAGTCCCTGTAATATTTTCCCAGGGCCACTCGTAAGGTCCCTGGTGACACTTTCCAAACACAGTGACCCGCTGCAAACACAATTCTTTATGAACTCATGGGATGCAATGTTATTGGAGATATTTATATTAATATATGAGATTATTTTTGTTCAACCCACACGATCTAAGACGTCAAGCTTTCAATAGATTGGAATATTTACAGTCAGTCAATAATAAAAAAACACTAAGATTTTTTAAACAGAAGATCCCAGGAAAGTTTGTGAAAGTACTTTTCCAGCAAAATTGGTGGGCTCTTTTGCGCTCGCTGTATGAATTCAATGTGTAAGGCAACGAGAAACCACCAAAGTTTCCAAACTTTCTTAATACATGTTCTTTATATAAGATGGTGCGAGGATCACCAACCAGCCTAAAGGATGAGTGCATGCCCAACTTTGATAGGGATGAAAGCACAGTAAGCCAACCTTCAAGTTGATGACTAAAAGAATATAATATCTTCTAATTACAACTTATTGTTATTAGTTTCAACTTGTGTGGTATCCACTATTATGGTCTTTGTAAGTCTGATGCTTGAAAGTAGGATTGTAACCTGAGTATTTGGTAGACCAGATAGCACAGACCTGCTTAGGCCATGCTTGACACTGATTTCAGTTTAACTGATCTGTGAGAATGGCTATCCAAATGTTTTAGATTCCCTTTGGGAAACACATTGCTCTATTTCGATTGGTCGGTGGAGTGAAGTTGGAGGTAGAACAAAAAATGGTGACCTGCTGAGAATGGCATGTCTCTGGGCCATCTTTCTCAGGAAACAGACTGAAGAACTGATGATATGTGCGATAAGTGGTGCTATATATGGGAACAATACCATGGACTCTTGGAGAACCGAGTGAGTAGCTCAGGACTATTAAGATTTAAACACACTCAGACTTATAACTACCATACCCTCTTTAAACCCTAATTACACCTGTTCATACACAGAACTGACATGATACTGTCAATAAAAATCTAACCAGTTATATATTCCAACTCCCCTTGCAGACTTTTTAACACTTCAATTCTCAAGCTTTCCTGAAACGAACTAAGGAGCTAGGAAAGGGGTCGACACAATATATAGCTTATATAGAGTATGCATACATATATATATATATATTTATTATTTATGAAGTGTTCTGTCTTTTGACAGGTTTGTTGCCTTGTCCAAATTGAGTCCTACAGAATATCCTATTATTAGCTGGATTTTTAAGATATTGAAACTTCATCTTCTTACCTTGTATACATTTATATACCCCTAAGAAATATATACGTGTATATAAATAATGTATGTATTATATATTAATGGCTTATGAAGTTGTCCACCATTATTAGTGACATCGAAACTAATAATGATGGACAACCTAATAAGGCAAGAATGTAAACTTCTGGGAAGGCACTTCGGAGACAATGGCTACCCAGGTAATGACAGATGTGTGTCAAAAGGATGAGGGACCTCCTTGGTATGATACATTTTATTAAATATGTGTATATCTATATTTAATAATGTGTAAAATTTTAATTGTTATTGTAACTTAAGTGTGAATAAATATATTATTTTAAATAGTAAGCCATGCTACAATATCAATACAAGACTTACAAATTAGCTTAACTCAAGAACATAAACAATCAAGAACATTAAATATAATTTTTCTAAGAGGGAGTGGAGGTTGCTATAAATCTGGCTAAGAAAAGTTTTCATCTATATATAAATATACACCTCCCCCCACTCACCCTCAAGGTGGGTCCATCAATTTACAGTGGGGCTGACCCCCCCCCCCTTCTAAACTCCCCTTTCTACGTCCTTGTACATAGTACTGTACCTCATTATTTCAGCCATCAACTCATCACAGTGAAAAAGGAAAGCCTAAATGTAATAAATAATTATTTGTTTCAACTGTGCCAGGAATGGATGTGCTACCAAATGATCTCAGGTGCTGAATGTCGGTAACTGTTAAGCATCCACTAAATTCAAGTTAGTATTGATCGGCATTAACTAAAAATTTGTTAAATAAAAATAATCATCAAATAATAACCGATCTACCTTTATATACTTGTAAAGTAATTTATCTGTAGTAGACCTTGGTGATCTTGGGGTTAAGGGCTCGCCTCAGGAACAGATATTTGTGGGTTCAAACCTAACCATGGCCGACAAATTTTTCTTGAGCAATAAAAAATCTTTAGCATAACTTCCTTCACCGGGGAAGTAAAGCTGTCAATTGTGGTATATTAAAGAACCCTGGTAGGTATGTGAAAGTGCCTTTCCCGACCAAATTGGTAGGCCCTCATAAAGATTCCTCTAGACTGATATAATCAGTCAGCTCAGAAAGTGCATGTCAAATACCTCAAATAAATAAAATAAAATTTTACCTGTTATAACAGCATTTTCATTCAGTAAACTTCCCCCACACCAAAAGCTCCAATTGCCTGCTTGCAGCACATACAAGGCTGATTGCCAAGGATAGAAGCCAAAGGGTGCGGAAAGGCCGTGCACAACTAGAGGAGTCACCTCTGTGCCAATGTGACCACATTCTGGACAAACAAACACTTTTTAAGTTGATACATTTCTGACAATGAGTGTTGATGTTTGGAC
>JBCFYV010002255.1:26940781-26953150 GCA_039000515.1 Timema cristinae
CCTCCATTATGCAACTAATAAAGCTACGGTATAGATGAAACGCCAATGTGCAGGATGAATGAGTGGTATTATATAGTAAACACTGAATAAATAAATAAAATTATATAGTAAGGGTAAAAGAGGAACTAGGAAAAGATTTTTTTCTCTCTCTTTATAGTATGAGACCTGCTACATTGCTGCCATTAAAATAATATTTACCTGACTCTTCACACTTCTTCAAGGGTGTCACTATGCAGAACAAACAAAATTGTTCAGAAGTATTTTATTGTGGAAGGCAATATAGAGCACGGTCTCAGTCATGACTCCTAAACGCGCCCGTCAATTATTGTTTCCTCACGTTTTGTCCACACACGGACACATGTTAAGCCGTTGCGCAGCCCTAAATCTTGAATGTCTTACTATATCAGCAGTAACTCCAATCATACCAGCTTGTGTAGGAATTAGTCAAGTAGAATTTGGAGGAAATGTATCGGCCTTTTGGTGAAGGGAGAGTGGTAAATCATTTTTAAATAAAATATTACAGTATACCCAGCATACATTTGAACCCCAGCAATTTAGATTAAATTAGATTAACATCTGCTATGTCATAATGGAATCTTCATTGTTTTTTTATTTACAAATTCTTAAGATTTTCTTCAATTATGGTTTGAGTATGAAGTTTGAGGTGACTTATTTTGCATCTGTAATCAAAGTGGGTCGGGATTATTTTAAGAACTGAATCTCCTCCACTACGCTTTTAATGTTTAATGATCCTTCTTCAACTGTTGGTTTTTAGAACTTTGAATAACTTTGTTTCTATCATCACTGCATTGTAACATCTTGTACCACATTGTAGAGAGAAGGATGTAATCAAACAAATGCAGCCATTGAATTAGACTTGATACATTCTGCTTGGCTCTCAAATGGCAAGTTTATCTCCTTTACAATCCTAATCAAAGAATCTACCACACCACTGGGATTTTTGTTGTTGTCATAGAACGAAGAGCGTCAACCCTTGCGATCCGCCAAATTTTTGATACAGAGTGAATAGAGAGATTTTCCCTATTTTTTAGAATTTTCAATCTTGAAAGTCTAATAGCAATTACACTGTAAAGTTTCTGGACGTTTCCGAAGTAGGTTTTCACCTCTTCTCCTGTTTCCATAGCATGGGTATCACAAACACTTTAATGTATGTGCAATGCTTGAGGACCACCCTAAATAAATGCTGGCTCATTAGAAAAAACATGTCAGGGTAGGGGAGAGAAAATGTATAACCCCCCTCTCTGTCCATCAACCTTAAAGGGCCTAGTTGGGCCTTTACACATAAGAAATATACAATCAAATTATAATAATAAGAAAACAATGATACAACGAGGCACTGAAGACAATGCAATAAGGAGTGGTGGGGTGGGGGGGGGGGGTACGTGTGGCAACGACTCCCCAATAACTCGAAAATAGTGCACAATTGGCATGGAAAACGCTGACTAAGATACCGATGCTCCCACCCAACTAATCCAGTTGAGCAGGTTGCTGCTACGCACCCTGTCCCCCATAAGAGTCATACTGATGCTCCCACCCAACTAATCCAGCTGAGCATGTTGCTGCTACGCACCCTGTCCCCCATAAGAGTCATACTGATGCTCCCACCCAACTAATCCAGTTGAGCATGTTGCTGCTACGCACCCTGTCCCCCATAAGAGTCATACTGATGCTCCCACCCAACTAATCCAGCTGAGCAGGTTGCTGCTACGCACCCTGTCCCCCATCAGAGTCATACTGATGCTCCCACCCAACCAAGCTAGCTGAGCATGTTGCTGCTACGCACCCTGTCCCCCATCATAGTCATACTGATGCTCCCACCCAACCAAGCTAGCTGAGCAGGTTGCTGCTACGCACCCTGTCCCCCATCATAGTCATACTGATGCTCCCACCCAACCAAGCTAGCTGAGCATGTTGCTGCTACGCACCCTGTCCCCCATCATAGTCATACTGATGCTCCCACCCAACCAAGCTAGCTGAGCAGGTTGCTGCTACGCACCCTAGCCCCCACCAAAGTCATACACATGCTCCCACCCAACCAAGCTAGCTGAGCATGTTGCTGCTACGCACCCTAGCCCCCATCATAGTCATACTGATGCTTCCTACCAACCAAGCTAGCTGAGCAGGTTGCTGCTACGCACCCTGTCCCCCATCATAGTCATACTGATGCTCCCACCCAACCAAGCTAGCTGAGCAGGTTGCTGCTACGCACCCTGTCCCCCATCATAGTCATACTGATGCTTCCTACCAACCAAGCCAACTGAGCAGGTTGCTGCAACGCACCCTGTCCCCCATCAGAGTCATACTGATGCTTCCAACCAACCAAGCTAGCTGAGCATGTTGCTGCTACGCACCCTGTCCCCCATCATAGTCATACTGATGCTTCCTACCAACCAAGCCAACTGAGCAGGTTGCTGCTACGCACCCTGTCCCCCATAAGAGTCATACTGATGCTCCCACCCAACCAAGCTAGCTGAGCATGTTGCTGCTACGCACCCTGTCCCCCATAAGAGTCATACTGATGCTTCCTACCAACCAAGCCAACTGAGCAGGTTGCTGCTACGCACCCTAGCCCCCACCAAAGTCATACACATGCTCCCACCCAACCAAGCTAGCTGAGCATGTTGCTGCTACGCACCCTAGCCCCCACCAAAGTCATACACATGCTCCCACCCAACCAAGCTAGCTGAGCAGGTTGCTGCTACGCGCCCTGTCCCCATCATAGTCATACTGATGCTTCCAACCAACCAAGCCAACTGAGCAGGTTGCTGCTACGCACCCTGTCCCCCATCATAGTCATACTGATGCTTCCAACCAACCAAGCCAACTGAGCAGGTTGCTGCTACGCACCCTGTCCCCATAAGAGTCATACTGATGCTCCCACCCAACCAAGCTAGCTGAGCATGTTGCTGCTACGCACCCTGTCCCCCATAAGAGTCATACTGATGCTTCCTACCAACCAAGCCAACTGAGCAGGTTGCTGCTACGCACCCTAGCCCCACCAAAGTCATACACATGCTCCCACCCAACCAAGCTAGCTGAGCATGTTGCTGCTACGCACCCTAGCCCCACCAAAGTCATACACATGCTCCCACCCAACCAAGCTAGCTGAGCAGGTTGCTGCTACGCGCCCTGTCCCCCATCATAGTCATACTGATGCTTCCAACCAACCAAGCCAACTGAGCAGGTTGCTGCTACGCACCCTGTCCCCCATCATAGTCATACTGATGCTTCCAACCAACCAAGCCAACTGAGCAGGTTGCTGCTACGCACCCTGTCCCCCATAAGAGTCATACTGATGCTCCCACCCAACCAAGCTAGCTGAGCATGTTGCTGCTACGCACCCTAGCCCCCACCAAAGTCATACACATGCTCCCACCCAACCAAGCTAGCTGAGCATGTTGCTGCTACGCACCCTAGCCCCCACCAAAGTCATACACATGCTCCCACCCAACCAAGCTAGCTGGGCAGGTTGCTGCTACGCACCCTGTCCCCATAAGAGTCATACTGATGCTTCCACCCAACCAAGCCAACTGAGCAGGTTGCTGCTACGCACCCTGGCCCCACCAAAGTCATACACATGCTCCCACCCAACCAAGCTAGCTGGGCATGTTGCTGCTACGCACCTCAGCCCCATCAGAGTCATACTGATGCTCCCACCCAACCAAGCCAGCTGGGAAGGTTGCTGCTACGCACCTTAGCCCCCACCAGAGTCATGGAAGTCAATGACCGTCATAAGTTTATATGATTCTACTCGTTACCTGCATGATGGGCAATTCGAGGCCACATATCGAGCATGAGCGGATGGAGCTGGTAAACTACAGCCTCCTCCATTCTCGTTCTGTCCACATATATCTGGAGTTTCGTCAGACCAGTCTGAACAGTCTGGCTCATTATTGCAGGTCAAGTTGGAGTTGATGCATCCACCATAGTGGCAGCGGAACATGTTCTTAGGGCATCTATTGGGACATAGTGTTCACAGGGAAGGTATAACATAACCTCTAAATTGATATGTTGGACTTGTATGATTAATTAGTAAAGTATGTAGTAAATATTAATATTTTTATGAAACATTAACTGAGTGACGAAGCAAATATATGATGTAAGAGTGTGTGGATCAAAAGAAAGGGGTAGGCCCGGTAAGACGTGGTTAATTGTTGTAGACAAATGTGTGAAAAAGCGAAACATTAAGCGTTTTAATAATACATAGTATTACTCACTTTATGGATGTTCTTGGAGCTAAGGGGGTATGCAAGGATAGGGAAGTGTGGGGAAAGTTAGCGAGGATTAATTAAGTAATAGAGTTGTGGTTTTGGAGCTACATGCAATTTTTATTCTATTTGCCTACCTGTTGGGGAATGTTGTGATTAAATATGTATTTATGTAATCAACCAAGTAGCGAGGAATATTGGCTCTAGTATTATGGGTGGATATTTACTTTGTTAAAATATAGATATGGGTCGAAGAATAATCTCAAACTTGAATCTTTATTCGAATCCTGAACTAAAATCTTAAAAAGACATAGCAGAAACTTTATAATTTTGCTACTATTCTCCCCTCAAATCATAATAACATAAGTTATGTATTTGCTCTAGAAAATGGAAGCTATAAGTTAACTAAATTATATCATTTATTATATTTATTTATACTCTAAATTCACATTCAATAAATGGATACATTAAGGTGCAACAGAAGGGAGCACGAGTAATTTTGCAGTTTATAACATTACATTTTTGTGGCCAAAATAAATCAAATATTTC
Organism: Timema cristinae; assembly: GCA_039000515.1. Classification (NCBI taxonomy): domain Eukaryota; kingdom Metazoa; phylum Arthropoda; class Insecta; order Phasmatodea; family Timematidae; genus Timema; species Timema cristinae. The sequence goes on from JBCFYV010002255.1 coordinate 26,945,560, forward strand.
TCCAGTAGCAACATGGTGTTTAGTTTTCTGTACATGCTAATATCAACAGATCTTGAATATTTGTCAAGGTTGTCCTGGAATTTTGTCAAAACTTTTTAAATAAAGAGAAAAGGTTTTGACAAAACTCCAGGACACCCTTGACAGATATTCAAGATGTTGATATTAGCATGTGCAGAAAACTAAACACCATGTTGCTACTGGAGAAATATTTGATTTATTTTGGCCAAAAAATGTCAATTCTATAAAAACTGTAAAATTACTTGCGCTTCCTTCAGCCGCACCTTAATGGTATGAAGTCTAATTCTTTTACTTTGAACTTTTGTTGTTGATTTTGTTTAATCTTGTGATTGATAAATGTAGATAGAATGTTATAAGCACTCTTACACTTGGTCAAAGCAAAGGTCCATCGTCTCGTCTGAGCCATCATTGCAGTCAGGATGTCCATTGCACACATCCCGGGGCCCGACACATTGCCCTGAGGAACACCGCCACTCTCCTAGCCTGAGCAGATATTTAATTAAAAAACAAATCAAATACTTACATCTTAACAATTAGTTACCTGAATAGTAAACTAAGTATTACAAAGTGTGAGACCCGACTAGGGATGTGATATCGAAAGAAAAGTATTGATAACAATAAGTATCGATATAAAAATTTTAATCTAGAAAATTGTGTTTTTTAATTTAGTATTGATAATTTCTTACCCGCTTTGGTGGCTGCATGGTCTACGCGCTAATCCCATGTTGGACTGGACTGCCAAAGATGGGAAGATCAGGGTTCGATCCCGGTAGGGTGTATTGAGGGTGATTTACCCTAAATGGTTTTCCACTCTCCCTCCACGTAAATGTGGGTGAATTTAATCTAAATTAAGCCTTCCTAATTCCAAACTCATTAGTGTAATAATACATAGGTGTATAACCTGAACAGGTAGTAAGACGTGGGGATAAAATAAATTTCAACTTTTGCATCATAACTGTATTTTCATTTTTATTTAAACACTGACAATTATAATGGTTTTTAATACCTTAAAACAATTCCATAAAGTTATTTTTCGCTATCCAACTTTTCAAAAAAACTCCCATAATTCACTTAAGGAAGGTGTCATTTTTTAACTACATTCGTTGTTTATACTTTGATGGTCAGGCGACTGTATTGATAAACAAAGATGTAAGAACAGCTAAAATTATGATGGGCTAAAAGAGATTGAATGCTTGAATTGCAGAAAATTAGTGAGTGTCATTTGTTCTTCCTCCACAGTCCAGCCTAGTAAACATTTAATCCCAGCATGATTGAAGATAACAAAATAGTTGTCTCCATAGATAAGTAAGCCGCGGCCACTTTATGCCTGGATCTCTGTAAATTATGAAAGGCAAGTTTACACCTTTCATAATAAGTGGAGTTGCCAGTATCCCCGAACACAGCGGATCAACGACCCAGATTGCCAACAGGGGACGATTCAATTCTCGCCCAAGTAGCAAGAAAGGAAGATGTAGTGGCTACAGTAGATTCGTGAATAGCAGAATTTAACTCTGAAGATAAAAAATCTCAGTCTTTGTCCCAGTGCAGCTGTCTACTAGCATTACAAATCGTAAGGGCAATATTAAAATTTCCGTTGAACATTTCTACCTTATTAGCGGCCGGATTGTAAGGGCTAGTAGTCACATGCTTAATACCCAATGCAAAACACATATTATGAATTACCAAACAAGGTCTATTATCACTAATTTACTGGGGGTGCTAAAAATAGCCCATACTCTTTCAGAGAGTAGGCCTACTTTAACAGACGACTCAGGGATGGGGCAGCTAACATCGACACTAGAAGATATAGGACAAGAAAGTATAGAGAATAATCCTTCGTTGATGCGAGAAAGAACATCGGCAACTACATTATCTTTTCCTGAGATATGTTCTGTTCTGAAATTGAATTGTGACAATTTCAAAACCCAACGGCCAATTTTCCATAATTTCTTCAGGTGATTGAACATCCATGACAAGGCTGTGTTGTCGGTGTACAACAAAAACTCGCGATGTTCGAGATAGTTGGCAAACCTCTCGATGCCAAAGATGAAGGCGAGGCATTCCTTTTCGTACACATTTTACCTTTTCTGAGCATCAGTCATCGACTTATTAGCGAATGCTACCGGTAGTAAGCCTTCAGGGTGTCGTTGAGATAGCACAGCCCCTAGGGCATTGGACAAATCGTCAACCTTAAGTTCAAAAGGTAATGAGAAATCAGACATTCTAAGAACCTTAGGAGAAAAAAAGATTTTGTTTAAGTTTAGAAAAGGCTTTACTTTGGTCATTCACCCTCCCCCACCCCCCACCACTTCACAAAATGTTCTCGTTTCTTTTTCAAATAATTTAATGAGACAGCCAACTCAGAGAAGTAAGGAATGAACCTAGAATAATATGCACACATCCCCACAAAGCGTTGAGCTTGTTTCAAATTTTTTGGGACAGAGAAGTCAACAATGGGTCTAAAACGTTCAGGATCTACAAGGATAACCTTTAGAAATCACATACCCCAAATACTTGATACAATCAGTACTCCACGTCACTTTATCGGGAATTACAGTGCGTTATGACTCCCTTAAGTATTGGAGAACTAATCTGATGTGTTTTTTTATGCTCTTCTAAGGATTGGCTATAGGCTATATACAAATGTCGTTCAAATAAATTAACACAAACTTAAATTTGAAATCAAACAAAATGTGGTCTATAACCCGGTTATGTGCCGCTCCACCCCAACTGATCCCCAGGGGAACTCTATTAAACTCATAACAACCCCAAGTGGTAACAAAAGTGGTAAATTGCTTCGAATCCTCAGTAAGGGTACACTGAAGAAAGCTTGCGTTCAGGCCAATCAGACTATAGACTTTCACCCCTCCTCTTTCCCCTAAATTTTGAAAGGGACTTTCATCAGTGGGCATAGGGTAGGGGTCAAACACGATTCATTTATTAATTTTTTGATAGTCGACAGTTAACCTGTGGCCCCCATCATTCCTGGGAATAATAAATGCGGACCTAGCAAATGCAGATCGAGATGACTTAGTTACATTTTTATCTAGCAGGTCCTGAACTAAGTCTCTAATCTATAGATTGGCAAAAAAAAAAGGGGGGGGGGAATTAGGTTAATCCATGGCGTTACTAAGTGGATCCTTGGCTATTATCAGTCTTTGGTTTAACATTATTGTAGTAACTTAGTACGATGATCAACCAGTGGGTATGCTTCTATCCCAGAGGTGTGGCCCACTTGGTGTTGTTTGTATCTTTCATAACACTTTACTATATTATTTGTGTTATTTATAGGTATTAATAATATCTATCAAAAGTGACCATACATCAAATCTTGTTATCCGCATAAGTCACTTTTGATAGATATTATTAATACCTATAAATAACACAAATAATATAGTAAAGTGTTATCAAAGTTGGTCTCAAAGAAATAAGTTAGAATTTTCTAAACTGTTCTGCCAAACAAAGTCAGGCTACAGTCAATAAGAAGCCACACATTTATTAGATTAATTATTTAAATAAATTATTTGAAATTATACTAGGTTCAAATCAAAAACCCTGGTTAAAAAAAAAAAAAACTTTATTTTAACACTAATACAAAGCTGTGCAAGATTCTGGATTAGTGTTATGTAGATCATTATAAACGATATTCGAGTAGTTAAAAGGATAATACCTTAAGCAACAGTCTAGTTAATCCAATTCGATCTTTCCTTTGAAGATTTTATTTTTTTTTTTTTTTTTTTTTTAAGATGCTGATGTCTTCATTGTATCAATTCAACTTTAAATAGGTACATTTGAAATATTCAACCGTATACAGCCTTTCCACTAACAATACAAGCTCTTAAAGTTTGACACCCGCTGACAAAACAGACTCGTTAACGCTATCCACCCCTGTCCTACTCACCCGCACGTGTGGGTCATGTTGCAGTTCTCCTGGTGGTGGTGACATGTGTAAAGATGAGGACAGCTTAACGCAGACTCGTCAGATCCGTCAGGACACTCTGTGACTCCATTGCACAGACTTAGCTTGGGCAAGCACGACCCCGTCGAGCACTGATAGGCGTGGCTTGGACACCTGCGATAGTGTGACATGGGTGAGAGGGCTGACTACTCCAATATGGTTTGTGTTCAAAACTCGGGTCAGAGTGACATAAAGTAGAAGTATAGTCCAATTTTCATAGGGAGGGCTTTGTCTGAAATATGGTTTGTGTTCAAAACTCGGGTCAGAGTGACATAAAGTAGAAGTATAGTCCAATTTTCATAGGGAGGGCTTTGTCTGAAATATGGTTTGTGTTAGGTGACCTGGTGGTCTAGGGTAAGGTGTCAGACTTCTATGCTGGCGGCCGGTTCGATCCTCGGTCCGGCACAGATTTATCTGATTTCCAAACCCTTCTACACCTCTGACAAGACATCTTGTGAATGTGTGGAATGCCAGGTCACCACCGTGGTTCGGATTCCACGTTAAACTGTAGGTCCTTCATTTCATCTCACAATCACCTACCATTACACATTAGCGTAAGTGCGTATAACCCGAAGGGTAGTAAGACCGGTGCTAATATAATAATAATGGTTTGTGTTCAAAACTCGGGTCAGAGTGACATAAAGTAGAAGTATAGTCCAATTTTCATAGGGAGGGCTTTGTCTGAAATATGGTTTGTGTTCAAAACTCGGGTCAGAGTGACATAAAGTAGAAGTATAGTCCAATTTTCATAGGGAGGGCCTTGTCTGAAATATGGTTTGTGTTCAAAACTCGGGTCAGAGGGCCATAAAGTAGAAGTATAGTCCAATTTTCATAGGGAGGGCCTTGTCTGAAATAGAAAAGTTACTAGACATACTTTGATGCTGTCATGCATCTGCAGCTTTTACTTTTGGTGTATATATAGATTTTTTTCCCCACCGCATCTTAGTGCTCGTTTGGATTTTCACTAAGATATTATCTTATGAAAATTGAACTACACATTTCATCTACCAGTCTTATCTAGAAAGATTATACTACTCACCATCTCTTACAAGCTACAACAGGTATTTAGACTTATTAAAGTTTCACCTTAACTTAAGGTGTGGATGTAGGGAACGCGAGAAAAGGTAAGTTTTTTGCAGTTTTTATAGCAAAACATTGTTTTGGTCTAAATATATCAAATATTACTTTAGAACAAATATAAAAGTTTAATTTTCTTCACATGATATGATCAACAGTTCTAGAATATCGGTCAGCGGTGTCCTGGAATTTGATGACAAACTTTTTAAATTAAAAAGTTGATTATCTAATGTCGCTATAATCATGACAGATATTCAACTTTTGATGTCACCATGAGATGAAAATTAAACTATGTTTGTAATGAAGCAATATTTTATTCATTTTGGTAAAAAAAAAAAAAGTTTTCCTATAAATACTGCAAACACACTGACCTTTTCTATTATGTTTCTTGGATGCACACCTTAAGTCTATTCATTGGTTGTTAGTGTTGGTGCAAAGAGTGTCTAATATCGAGAGATTGCTTACCTCATTCGGCCATTCATAGTGCTTCCCGTCTTATTTGTGTTATGGCAATTCCTGCTAGCATATACAATTGGTCAAGGTTGGTGGGTTTCAAGCAACCAGATATTAATCTGCCAATCTGCTAATTTGTGAACATGTACTGATCCCTCCCATATGGGATATGCAAATTCCGTTGGAGCATAGACCAAAACACAAATTGGTCAATTTATGAAGGATACCATTCCTGGTATTGACTTTGGATTTTTTCTATGAATTATCTGTTTGTCATAGTGCAGTCTAATGTAATACCTTAGTGAACTGGATTTGGGCAGTCAAGCAGTCCGAGTTCCATTCTATTTGTTATTCTCTTTTCACCTGTCTGTTATTGAGGTGAAATAAGCATGTCTGCATCTTCGCTGGTTTCAGGCACAGCTGATTTAGCCTGTATCACTCAGTAAGTCTTGATAGTTTCTGTAAATTCCTTTCAATATTCGAGATGTTTTGTGAATGGCAGGCGATAGCCACATCGTAGAAATTGTCAGGCCAATTGATTTGTTTTAGCATACACATTGTAAAGTATGTGAGACAGTACCCTATATTGGGAAAAATCGTTCTTTTGGTTCCTCCAGTTTTTTCAATTTTGTTTGTCCCTGACCCCAGATTTGAAAGTGTTTTGTGGATTTTGTTCACACTTAATATCCAGATCTTATAGGCCATTACCTCAATATGTTTTTTTATTTTGACCTCTAGCTCTCAAATTAAGGATACCGATAGTTTACTGATGAGTATATTTTGTTTAAAATTGATGTATGTATAGGGAATATTTTTGCTCCCTGCCAGAAATGAAAAATAAAACCATTTACTTGTTTTGGAGAGAAGGGAGTTCATTTAACGGTAGTTTACGATTAGAAAAAAAAAGCTCTAGTGAGTTGGTTCAAATTGAATATCTGTTAATTTTCTTAAATTATAAATAATATACTATATTTATCCTTATAAAAAATAATTAATAGCTTACTAATAAATAATTTTGTAAAATTTGAATGTTTTTAGAAAATAGCTCTACAAATTTCGTTCAAACTTGGTATTAGGGGACTATTTTATATGATCAATAATAATGTATGTTTATTTTTATATAATACATTAATTTAAGAGTAGTTAACTTTAGACAAATTATAGAAAAAATGATTTTTTTCAAACTGTCCCTGAAGATTGAGTTCAAACTGGGGATCTGAGATAAATAAGAATATGTATTCATTTTTACAAATTAAAAATAATTTTAAGGTATTTTAAAAATAATTTATTTTTGAAAATTTGAATTATGTTTTAAGTATTAGAACAATAACGATTTGGCTTAAAATTGATGTATAAAAAGTGATTATTGTGATTAACAGATGTTTGTTTTTATGAGGAATAGGCCTAATTATTTAAAGGTAGTTACTGGAAACCTTTATTTGAAAATTTTCTTCCAATATGATAAAGATTGTGAAATTGTGTCGTGCCATTTATTTTCTTTGTTTGTTAATGATAATCTGTCATTTATATCCAAAAATGCATTAATAAGTAAAACATGCACTCAAACCCCGCCAATCTAAACTAATTGGGACCTGTTTGAATTTGCTGATGTGCGGATTTTTCTGAACAAATATATTATAACTAGCAATTGAACTAACAATTATTTTACAAGCCTTATCTAACAATCACAGTATATTATAACTAGGGTCACAGTATTGTTGTTTGACAGTCAACTACTATTATTCTGTGTGTCAGTGAGTGTACGCACAGTACCTCAGCGAGTGGACTAAGGGTCAGTAACCTTACCTGCAGTAGCCCCATGGCTTCTTTGGTGCTGACTGACAGCTCACAGCTGACTTCTGACGGCTTTGAAAAGTTACCAGACCAAATTACATATCCCTACGCCGAACCATATAATCTGCAAAAACATGCGTTTGGCAGCTTTCACTTCTGTCAGTCAAAATTTAGGTACATACCTAAATGTTAACTGTCAGAAGTCAGCTGGGAGCTGTCAGTCAGCACCAAAGATGCCATGGGGCTACTGTAGTTGCTGCCACTTGTCAGTTGCCACACGTGAGTTTAAAG
>JBCFYV010002255.1:26953250-26973191 GCA_039000515.1 Timema cristinae
ACCCTTTTAACCTTTATAAATTTTTTATTAACTACTTTTTGTTCTTTTTAGCATTTTCCCCCTTTTTACTATTTTTTATCAATTGTTCCTTTTTTGACATTTGGGTTATTTTTGAACATTTTTGTAATTTTTGCCCTTTTTGATTAGATTTACTATTAACCCTATACCATTTTTACGCTGAGATAGTAAATAACCTTTTTGCCCTTTTCCCCGTACTGCCCTATTTATTATTTTAACCCCTTTTACCCTCTACACCTTGTTTACGCTTTTTTACCCTGTTAGCCTTTTACCTTTTATTTCCCTCTATACACCTTTTTCAGCTTTTTAATCTTTAAACAGTTTTTATTTATACAACCCCTTTTAACCATTGTATCCTTTTTATGATTTACTTTTTGCCCTTTTTTACAATTTTTGCCCATTTGATCCTATTGTTTTTTTATATAGATGCCCCGTAATCAAATATATCCCCAAGATAGTTGTACCTTTCAAGTTCTTGACCCAATTCGCAAGTGGAATATCACATTTGAGGTCCATTTCATTCCTATAAATTTTCTAAGAAGGATAGTGGAGTTAGAATAGTTACAAACTCTTCGACTGAGAAATGTGTTGCTAGACGTTTCTGGAGTTTCGTAAGGCAGAATTCATTGTGGATGAGGAATTAGATTTACTTTTTCTTACCATTTTTAACCTACACTCTTTACACCTTACACCTTTCGGGTACCCGTCATTTGGCCTAAAAGGCATTTGGCCTAAAGTGTAGGCTAAACGCCTTTAGGCCAAATGCCTTTAGGCCAAATGCCTTTTAGGCCAAATGCCTTTAGGCCAAATGCCTTTTAGGCCAAATGCCTTTTAGGCCAAATGCCTTTAGGCCAAATGACTTTAGGCCAAACGCCTTTTAGGCCAAATGCCTTTTAGGCCAAACAACTTTTTGTAAAGTTAATTTTTAGACCATTTATTAAAATATGTTTTGCTGTCTTCGGAAACATTCGTTAAGATTTGTAGTGATGCTAATAGATGGCGAGGTGTGTAGTGCTTAGTTAAATAGTATATACTACCGTTTCAAAATATATAAGTCTTTTCTAAATTTACTACTTCCCAAGGTATAGCAGCACGTCCATTATACTGTAGTACCACTTTTGTATGTTGAACTTTTTACATTGCCAAGGTTTTGTACTAGTTTTTGACAAGCCATCTTGTTAATGTGGGGAGTGCCAGGCCACCACCGTGGTTCGGATTCCACGTTAAACTGTAGGTCCTTCATTTCATCTCACAATCACCCTACCATTACACATTAGCGTAAGTGCATAACCCGAACGGGTAGTAAGACGTGGTGCTAATAATAATAATTTTTGTACCGTTTTGTACCAGAAATAAAAAGTTTTGTACCCGTACCGTTTTTTATTAATTAGCACATACATGTGGTCACACCATTTTAATATTTTTTTTATTTTGAATTTTGAATATATTTTTTTAAAGTGCCAAAGTATATTTTATCAGTCTTTCTAAGTATATTTGTTTATTAATTTTGCTAAATGAATTAATCAATCATTCATTTTTTAATAATCATATTAACTTACTCGAGTTTGCCCACGGCTTCGCTCACATTTAAGTTGGGTAGATTATCTTATTTTTAGCAAATCATCTAAACCAGGTTTTCTCAAACTCTATACTCTTGAGCCTTATATGAACATAAAATTAATTGTTAAGACTCTTATTCTTAGAATAAAATAACTTTTTTACGTTAAAATACAAAAATGAGACATTTATTATTTAATTGATTTAATTATTTTCTGATAAGAGCTTTGTAGAAGTTTATATAAATAGTAAGGTTTTGTAAGATATTAATTAATTTTATTGCTTCATAGGCCAAACAGAATATTAATTTTTTAGTCAATCATAATTTAGGCAAGTCGAAAGAAGTGAGAAATTGGTTCACACCTCATCTGAAATCCCTTTGCGCCTCGCAGTTTGAGAAACCCTGATCTAAACTACCAAAAATATAATTTCAGACACGTATGAGGCGAAAACTTTGTATGTTGATGAAGCCACAAATTAACTACTACCTATAAGAAGTAAAATATATTTTATAAATATATATATATATATAATCTATTTTATATATATATGCAGTCTTTGCATCAATATTTGCTCGCTTACGCAGATACATTGTTGAAATGAACACCAAAAGAAATAGTTTAAATTTACTAGCTTAACATGAATTAATTTGAAAGAATCACTCTAGTACTAAGCACCTCAGCTTATCAAATAAATTGTTCTGTTAGTAATTGTTTCTATTGGTTTTTGAAAATTTTCCCTTCTCCTCTTCAATCATAATTTCTCTAACTCCCATTTAAACACATAGTTTTAAGAATACTTTCTTTATCTAAAGTTGTTCTTCTACCTGCCAGCCAAATTTCGATTTTAAACTATAGATAAAAGGTTTTTTATAACTCCCCCCGCCCCTCCCTTGATTTCATGGAGTTACATTTTAAAATGCTCAGACTTATTAATTATTTGGAGTGGTGCATTTACGGGCATGCCAAAATTCAATTTTTAACGACACTGCACTGAGATGTAGTAGTTTCTATTAATTTTGTAGATTTTGGATTCCTTATTCCCAACCCACTTTGAGAAATTTAGAGTCTAACGTTATTTTGGCTATCTGGGATTTGATTTATCTTTATTTATCTGTCAAAATTTTATTTTTTTCCTAATCTCAAAAAGTTTTTTTCTCTATTATACTCCATCACCACTATTTCTCAGAATGCAATTTTAAATAATAATAATAATTATTATTATTATTATGTAAATGTCTATTTGTATTGTTTCCCGTACCTAATTAATACATTTAAATTCTTTACAATACAGAGAAGTAATTAAATATATTAGTTTTTGAAAATGTTGACCTCCAAGCTCCCCTTCCTCCTGCAATTACTCAACTCACTGAGAAATTTCAAATTTTAAGGTTTATTTGGTCATCTTGATTGGTCCTTCCTTATACTAAGGCTTCTAGAGTTGTAGGGAAGGCTCGTTCACTTTACCGGCCAGCACTCAGCTCTACCCTAACACGCAGCGCTGCTGTAACGTCTGCTCGTGAACTAGCCAAGCTTGCTTCTGTTCGGATCATGTGACTGTGTAGTGCAGCACTTTTTTTAAATTATTATTCAGCACCACGTCTTACTACCCGTTCGGGTTATACGCCTAAGTACTAATTACGCTAATGGATTAGGAATTGGGAAGGTTGAATTAGTGGAAGTGAACCCGCATTTGCGTGGAGGGAGAGTGGAAAACCATTGAGGAAAAACCACCCCCAGTTCACCCGACCGAGATTCAAACCTCGATCTCCCCATCCTCAGCAGTTGAGCTCAACACGACTAGCGCGTTAGCTATCTACACCACCGAGGCGGGTGCGCTCGTTACTAACTTCTTATTTATGTCAAGTATGCTTCCAAAGTCAATGTGAATAGTAAATGTTTGTATGTTTATTGTAAGCTTTCTTATTATTTATGCGTGAAGGGTTACGAAAAGTGTCATACCGATACTAAGAAAATGCCGGGTAAGCGTTGTATCGTTGCCGTATGCAATAAAAGTAATCTAAGAGATATGGTGTTATACACCATGACTTCCCTAAAGATTCTGATGTCAGACGAAGATGTATTCCCTTCTGAACGAGATGGAAAATCATGATTCATATTTTATTTGCTCAGAACATTTTTTCGCCTAATGAATATGAACAAGACCTTCAGCCCTAACTGCTGTAATTTCCTTAAAAAAGCAAATTAAAATCGCCCTTATTTGTGATGTCTCCGAAAATGTTATCCAAGGGGAAAATATATCACCCGTGAATCTAGGCATTGTATTAGATTTACGAAACAAATAGTAAGTGATTTCATGGCGGGTAAACATGTCACCCCCAATAGTTTTACTTTATGGAAAAGTCCCCTTCTATAGTGAATTTAATTATTTGTTTTAAATAGTTTACTTAACTGCAAGATTTCACATATGCATTTTATAACCTTATTATCCAAATCGATCTTGCTTCATTAATGTGGACAGTAGTCTGGAAGAGAAATCTCCCCATGCAAGGTGGATATAGTTTTATGATATCCGTGCCATCTTAAAACATACTTTAGAAACATTATTTCTAAATTTAATAAATCACGTGGCTGTTTGACACACATAAATATGTTTTGTACAAGAACATAGTTTATTGTAGTACATGAACAAATGTATATAGTACGCAAGTTAATGAAAGAATTAAGGTATTTGGTGACGTAAGTGTTACCTTAAATTATGTGTTAACTTTTCAATATAAATTTAATAACCCTCTTGTAAGTAGGCCTATTCATAAACCAATTTGTAGTATAGTGAAAGTCTTGAATTTATATTAATGTTCAAATGAGTGTGTCAAACTATATATTTAAAGGGTAATATTAGATTCAGCTACATATATGTTATATAAGTTGGTAATAATATATGCCCCCTCAAAGTTGGAGATAATATGTGTGTCCTCCACCTATATCCCCCCCCCCCCCCCTCAGTTGGAAATAAAGTTGTCCTCTAAGATTGAAGTTCAAATCCCAGCCGGGTGTAACAAGGGTATTTTTCCCTAAAATGATACCCCACTCTCAATATACGCAAATATAGGTACATTCAATCTAAAATGTAACATTCCTCATTCCTGGTTCATTAGGGTAAATTGATGTATGTGTACAACTCAAACGGGTAGTAAGTCACAATGGAAAAAAAGTATTGTGATGACTATCAAGAGTATCGGCGAAGCTTTATTAGTGTTGGGCGAGGTAGTTTGTAAAAACACTATTTTTAAGGAGTTTTTAGGTGATTGACTCCAAGCCAGTGGAAAATATTTGAAAATGGAATGCCACTAAAAGCTATTTGGGGTCTCCTTTAAGCATTTAGAAATAATAATAGATTGTTTTAGAATCTTTTTGAAGTTTGATGCAAACCATCTTTCAGCTTCAAATTCAAGTATATCAGAGGGAAGTTTAACAAACTGGAGGAAGGCACATTTCGATGGGGGGAGAAAAATTTGGTAATACCCCACCCTATCAACCCTTCCCTCTTTCCCAGTTCACGCTCAATGAGTGACACTCGATATAAAACTAGTGACAGACACACCGTAGAATGTAGATTATTTCCTCAGAGTCTGACAAACTAACTTAAATCTAGAACAAATACAACATCCAGCTCCCTGACAGTTAATTCATCATTGTGAAAGGGGAAAAGCACAGTCAACCAATGATACGTTTTTCGGACATTCCGGGAATCGAACCCGGGACATTTAGCTCAGTATACAAACACGCTACCAACTGAGATAAAGTGTCGGACTGTGTATTGAAATCAACATTTAGTACGGTTTATGTGTTGTTAGCAAAATAATTCTATATTACGTGATAAAATAATTACACCTCTGTACACAAATAAAAAACTGGTACGTTGGTATTAACGCTGTAAGCTACCTGGTCTCATAAGTCATCGCACTCAAAATATAACTTTTTTTGAGTGACGCGGAGGTCGGGGTGTAGTGTAGTGCTTCTTTTATATTCATTCATGTATTAAATTATAAAAGACTTGTGAGATTTAAATGTATTTATTGAATGATCATAATACTAGTGTAAATATTTTTCTGAGAGTTCGGCCATTCATTTTTTCTGGTACAAAGGCTCCTTCGGTCTAAAATGTGAGAACCCCTGGTCTAAGTCAATATATGTTAATGCCTTGAATAACACGCTCTGGTAGCTTTGTCAGTTCGAAGTACTTTAGTATTAATTTTAACCGAAATTGGGTGGGGTGCGAGTGAAGTCTCTATAAGCGAGGTCCTCGGTGTAATAACCCATATCTTGTGTTAAGAGACTTAAAAACTAAAACGAACTTAATTACCAGAATGGTGGCTACTAGTTATATACATTTTCTTGTATACAATGTATGGAAGCTACTATGGTTGTGCTTTTTTCAAATGAGAATATAAGTGGCACTTTTAATATGTGTGTGTTTTGAATATAAAGTCTTAAACCAAGTCTTAAAAAGGAGCCTATGTATACGACTCATCTTCGGTGTCTAATGTTTTAGTTATAAAGTAAATAATTTATGTTTGTATTGAAATTATTAGGGGTTATGGGGAAGGTGCCCCTTTTACTCCACCCATTGAGTGCGCCACTGTTTCTAAGTAAACGCTTAGTGAGAGGTCATTTTATCATAGATATAATTAATATATAAAATATGATAGTTATTAAAATGGTCTTTATGAACTTATAATGCCCCTTTTTCTCGTCAAGTGAAAAAATCAAAAGTATATCCATTAGCTTTTATTTAATTAAAGGGTACTAAACTTTTAGTTCAAAACCCTTTTAAAAGGTTTATGATTATATATATATTGTTAATAATGAATACTTTTTGAGCCAGTGTGTTAAAGAGTCTCTCATTTTATATTATTAAGTCAATATAGTAAGTATAGTATTTATCTTAAAAATGTTAAATAAAGTTTAAATGTAATTATAATTATACAAAAATGTACATTTGTTATATTTGAATATGATGTATTTTCACTGTCTAAAATATGTTTTTCAAGTAAATAGAGTAAGCTCTAGTAGTGTTGTTTTTTCATTGTATCTTCATGCCAGTCAATGCTTTCCACATTTAATAGCAATTAGAAGGTAGGTATGAGGAAGATAAAATTATGAGAAGTACCCTCGTTTGCGTGGAAAAACGGGAAACCATTTAGGAAAAATTACCTTAAGTACACCGTGTAATTGAGCAGGCGCGTATGCACATTTTTGTCCTCGATTCATTATTTTATAGTAAAAATCCTTCTTTCAAAAATGAAGATGAAATACATATTTAAAAAAATTAGATATCACTAAACTTTACACAAAAATATACAAATCAATACATTATTTAATCTATATAAAAGCAAAGGATGAAGCAAGAGAGAGGTACCCGCCAACAACTCGTGAAACTCAAAACAAATTATGTTAGTGGGTTTGAAAAAGAACCAAAGGAAAGTTGCCGGGGAACAATGAATTTTTTTTATGGTTTATTTCAAGGTCATTTGCTATTATTAGGAATGGAGGGAGGAAAGGACTGCTGCCTAAACCCACCCTTCAAAGTCTCTTGTAGAGTGCGACGGAGAAGAGAGAAAGAGAAGATTTAGCCTGTTTGCCACGTAACTCAAGTTGGCCCGCCACATTGCTGAAAAAAACCTTTTTTGTCTAATCGTTTGTGCTCTATTTGTGCTCATATGTGCCCGAACATGAACATTTTTTCTGTGAAACTGGCCAATTTAGAAAATATTTAATGTGGTGGCCAACTTGAGCTCAAGCTAGCCCACCACATATTGAAAAACACAACATAACAAAATTTATTTAAGTAATTCCATTGTGCTTCATTTGTGCTCATATGTGCCCGAAAATGAACATTTGTGCTTTAAAATTAGAAAATCTAAAGAACAATTAATGTGGCGGGCTAACTTGAGTCTTCCTTATACCATAACCTGTAGAAAAAATGGAATTCAAGCTGGCCCGCCACATTTTTAAATATCAATGTAACAAAATTCTGTTTTCACCATTCATTTGTTTTTCGTTTGTGCTCATATGTGCCCAAAAATGAGTATTTGTGCTCTATAATTAGAAAATCTAGAAAACAGTTAATGTGGTGGGCTAGCTTGAGCTCTAGTTGGATCGCCTTCATTAAATGTTATCTAAAAGGCCTAGATTCACAGCCCTAACGTTAATTTTCGGGCACATATGAGCACAAACTAAGAACAAACGAATGGTGAATATAGAATTTTGTTACATTGATATTTAAAATGTGGCTGGCCAGATTGAACTATATTTTTCTACAGTTTATGATATAGGGAAGATTCAAGTTAGCGCGCCACATTAAATGTTCTCTGGATTTTCTAATTTTAAAGCACAAATGTTCATTTTCGGGCACATATGAGCACAAATGGAACACAATGATTGACTTAAATAAATTTGGTTATGTTGTGTTTTTCAATATGTGGCGGGCTAGCTTGAGCTCAAGTTGACCCACCACATTAAATATTTTCTAAAATGGCCAGTTTAACAGCACAAATGTTCATGTTCGGGCACATATGAGCATAAATAGAGCACAAACGATTAGACAAAAAAATATTTTTTTTCGGCAATGTGGCGGGCCAACTTAAGTCACGTCTGTTTGCCTCTAGGCTATAAGAGTGTCACTTTTTGGAATGGGAGAACACAAGCGATCCTAGCGGTGAGATATTTTTACCAACCAAAGCTCGTCAGATTTATCCCTCTGGCCTCTGCTGCAGCCATTGACTTTTCGGAGGTCCCCTTGCCTACATCGTACGTTTTTCTTGCCCTAGGAAGTTATCATCCTGTAAAGGCTTCCACATTTTGTATTTTTACGTTTTATGAAGACTTACAAAAAGACCAATGACAATTCCATAAAATCTTTTGTATTTTTTTCACAAGTTGAAATAATTCCTGAGAATGCTTTGCAAATTACTAGAAGGGAAATTAGTAAATAGTTTTTAAACAAAGGACCTATTGTGTTAACATAGCCCATGTTGTTAATAATATCACCGTAATAAAAATAGTTACACTGTTTGAAAAAAAATAACTGTACTAATTTTATATAATAATAGTTATAATAATTCTAACAATAATAATAATAGAGTTAAGGATCTAGTCAAAACCATAATTTAAGTATATATATATATATGACCATTGTAATATTTACTGGCAAAATTTATTTAATGCGTCACTATTATTTATATATTAATTATTAATTCAATAGATAAAAAAAAAATGTTCATATATATCTCAGTAGCGCTAAACGAAAATCGGGCGTCACTTCAGACAAATTTAAAGTGGGTGGGTTGAATATTGGTTTCCACTTTCATTCTGCCTTTCGGAATAAGTTGTCAAAAGTCCCCATAATTTGAATGTACGCATATAATTTTACCGAGCGTAAACGATGCTGAGAATGGGATTTTCTTATTGTTTTTCGTTAACTTTATGACCGTGAGATATATTAACAAGGAAATAATATCGGAAATCTATATATAAAAAAGGTGATATAGTGTTTTGTGAACTACTGATCTAGTTGTATGTAGGATATTGTCAATGTTTTTAGAAATATTGTAACTACCTTGCATCAGTTGTGCTATCTATATTCAGATGAAACAACTAACAGTACCTTTTACTTTCCGAAGATAACCGAAGGTTTTAAATTTACATTTTAGGCCAAATGACTTTAGGCCAACTGCCTTTTAGGCCAAATGCCTTTTAGGCCAACTGCCTTTAGGCCAAATGCCTTTAGGCCAAACGCCTTTTAGGCCAAATGCCTTTTAGGCCAAATGCCTTTAGGCCAAACGCCTTTAGGCCAAACGCCTTTTAGGCCAAATGCCTTTTAGGCCAAATGACTTTTGGTTTCATTTTTAGGCCAAATGCCTTTAGGCCAAATGCCTTTTAGGCCAACTGCCGCGTCCCCCACCTTTCTTGCCCTTTTTAACCCTTATACCCCGTTTACGATTTTTATCTCATTTACCTTTTTTTTTACACATTTTGGCCCCTTGGCGGCTTTTCATATTTTCATTTCTTCTATCCCTTTTAACCTCTATACATTTATTTTTTAATCATTTACTTCTTACCTTATTCACCATTTTCACCCTCTTTACCATATTTGCTCATATTTGTACATTTTTGTCATTTTTGCTCTTTTTGTCTTATTACCCTTTTTGAAGGGTAAAAAGGGTGCAGGGTAAAAATCGTGTGAATGGTAAAAAGTGTGCAGGGTATAAAGGATAAATGAGGTAAAGGGTAAAAATATA
This sequence comes from Timema cristinae, assembly GCA_039000515.1. Classification (NCBI taxonomy): domain Eukaryota; kingdom Metazoa; phylum Arthropoda; class Insecta; order Phasmatodea; family Timematidae; genus Timema; species Timema cristinae. Next base: position 26,963,089 of record JBCFYV010002255.1, read on the forward strand.
TATAGGTAAAAAAGTATTAACACATAATAGCTATTTATTGAAAATAAATCACAACATTTAACAAATTAATATGACATGAAAAGAAGAGTGTGTTGAAGATACCAAACTCTTCTTGTTTACTCTCCATGGCAACCAAATTTTCGGACGTTAATATTTATTCTTTTTTTTTCTGTTTTTAATTAATTAAAAAATTTCTAGTCAAATTTTCAAAATTCTGGTTTGATATACTCTGACATACATGATAAAAACAACTAAAATATAATTGGAAAATATTTACAAAAATGCATTGTGAACAATAATTTAGAGCGATACTTCTCTATAATAAATCACCACACATTATATAGAGCTTACAGTGAAACATAACGTCAATGGAATTTATCTGTGTTTGTCAAGGGCCGTTTTATTTGTCGTCCTACGCAACTTGATAAACTGTCAGTCCACCCTCTGGTACCTAATCAATAATAAGGTGACTATGACTAGAGCGAGCTTGAATGTAAACTGTAATCGTCCGTGGCAAGGCTAGTCATAATACTTTGCAGTTAATAAGGGGAAATCCGAATCGTGTTGGATTGTCAATAAAGCTATTGAAATAAATAAGTCACTCAATTGTCTTATCAATAAGAGTAATTTGCGCCGAAACCACTGAAGCGCAGCTGAGACACCTCACTAGCCGGGGAGAAGGCAACCCCTAGGAGGTTGGCTGGTGCAGCTTTGGTGGGGGTATCAGATTGTTTCAGCTGCGCGGGTTGATACTGCGCAGTTCTGGTGAAGTAGGCACTAGGCCTGGACAGACGTTGCGGCTGCTGCTGCTGTTGTTGTTGTTGTTGTTGTTGTTCAGGTTCGTCTGTATCCGCACTCTGCGTGGCAGGCAGGCTCGTGCCAAAGTACTGCGCAGCGGTGCCCAAATTTGGAGATCCCGCACTTTGCGCGGCAAGCAGGTTCGCTCCGAAATACTGGGCGGCTCCATCAGCGCTCTGGAACTGCGCAGCGGTGCCCGAACTGGGAGATCCTGAGCTTTGCACAGCAGGAAAGCTTGTTCCGAAATATTGAGCTGCTCCGCCAGCGCTCTGGAACTGCGCAGCTGTGCCAGAATCGGGAGACCCCGCACTTGCGAATTGAAAGGACGACAGGGACTGGGGTGTGGCCCTTTGGAACTGCGCAGCGGCGGTCTGCGCGTGGTACGCGTTGGGGTCTTGTTGCTGGGCGGCCGCCAGTTGGCCGAGTGCCAGGTGGGTCAGTCCGGGTGGTATGTCGTTCGGAGGTACCGTCTGTTGTTGTTGTTGTTGTTGGGAGGCGAAGGCCGCCGTGAGCGGTCCGAAGCTCTGGATGCCCGAGTATGCCGCATGAACCACGTTGAGAAAGGCAGCTGCATACACCAGACACTGGAAGAACAACAAGGAATCAAGATAAACGAACACTCCTTTCTGTAAACTTGAGTCAATCAAAGTTTGGTCTCAGGGGCTCTGGAAGTAGTTTGAAGTGAGGCTGAAGAAGAATAGAATCTAAATCTTGGATAACTCTTGAAATTATTTGATGGTGATTTATTATTTACGTGTAACATTTTTTTATTTATACCTTCATATTTATACAGGTTGTATATTAATTATTGGTGTCTAATATTCTAGGGGCGTATTCCCATCGACCAAACATTAACAAAAAATTATATAAAAATGAGTCTAGCAACGCTTAGTTTTAGTGTTATTAAAGGTTTTCCTCAAATATGGATTGGTCTTGAGGGATCCAATGTATAACTTGCTTAGTCACCAGGTCTTGAACCCGATGGATTTTAAAACCTGACGATATTTTAAGTATTTTGCTTATGTAACTCTTGTTCTTGATATTGATAAACATACATATAGACTTGTATGTGTGTAGGAGAGAGAGAAATACCTGGAACTTTCTTTCTTTAGATGGGAGAAAAAACTGTTGAGGTAACAGTTTATGCAGATTTTGCTTCAGTACAAACATAAGAAAAAAATCATATGGTGATCTCAACATTTGTTGAATATCTGTTAAGGGCGTAGTAATATTTTATTAATTTTTGCTCAAAAAAGTTTTGTTATAAAAACAGCAAAAACCCTAACCTTTTCTCTCGTCCCCTACATCCAAACTTTAAGCTCGGGTGTGCACACGGCAACTCAAAAGTTTGTCTGTAGATGTCTGTCCAGTTAATATATAGAAGTAATTTGGGTGTTCCTGACTAACTAACGCAGATATGAACAATATACTGAGGGTTTTATTTTAAAAAAACTGCTGGTTGACTCATGGCCTAATAGTGAACTGTGGAGCACGTATACCGATAAATACACCCCATTTACGGTAGGAGTGTAGGTAAGTGACAGCTAGCAGAAGTTACAGGATCTACGATCATATATCCATTCGACAGACCACATTATGATACCCATGGCCATAATATTATATTGGTGTGTTGTCATTTTTTGGCAGAAAAAACTTTACCCACAAACATTTTGTTTCAAATTATGATTTATATAGTGTAGATTTATCTGATTACCAAACCTTTCCTTCACCTCTGACAAGACTTGTAGTAATTCCAACTTGTGAATGTGTGGAATGCCAGGTCTCTCGCCGTGGTTCAGAATCCACGTTAAACTGTAGGTCCTCAATTTCATCTCATAATCATTATTATTGTTATTATTATTATTATTATTAGCACCGCGTCTTACTACCCGTTCGGGTTATACGCACTTACGCTAATGTGTAATGGTAGGGTGATTGTGAGATGAAATGGAGGACCTACAGTTTAACGTGGAATCCGAACCACGGTGGAGTCCTGGCATTCCACACATTCACAAGATGTCTTGTCAGAGGTGAAGGAAGGGTTTGGTAATCCATCTCATAATCACCCTACCATTTACACATTAGCGTAAGTGCGTATAACCCGAAAGGGTAGTAAGACCCGGTGCTAGTAATAATAATAATAATAATAATAATAATTAATAAGTTTACATCTTATACTGGTTGCCAGTTACCACCACTCCTATGGCGGATGGATTCTAGCGATACCTCAACAAATATCAAGGTCATCACTAATGATACCGTGTTTGGACGTTGATAGTCTGTGTGTGTTTAAAGTTTTACGGAGATCCCTCTACTAGCATTAAGATACAAATAAATACAGTGTACTGAGATAAATTTGATAAAAATAATATATGTACTCGTATTACCCGTTTTGGTGGCTGCATGGTCTAACGCGCTACTCTCACAGTATACTAGACTGCTGATGGTGGAGAAATCGAGGTCCGAATATCGGTTGGGTGTACTGAGAGGGCGGTTTTCCCAAAATAGTTTTCCACTATCCCTCCACGCAAATGCGGTTACACTTCCTCTAAATATTATCTTCCTAATCCTTAAAACTATTAGCGTAATTAGTATATAAGTGTATAACCAGAATGGGTAGTAAGATGCAATGCTAAATTTCATAGCCAAACAGATCTAAATGCTCTGGAAATTATGAGGAATTAATTATTATATTTTATATGTATTTTACTAATACGCTTCTTTTTTTGTTCATTTCCCCCCCTCTAATCGTCATATTACCTAACACCATAAAATGAAAAAGCAGTAGTTTAAAATTCTCTACAATATTTGAATTGTGCGCGTGCTAATATGTAGAGATACTAGCGCTTTTTGATTTCAATATTTGATCACTGGAACTAAAGAGTAGCCAGACCCGTATATCTTTAGACCTTGGTTCTACCCAGTGATACAAATGATGGAACTTATGGATAGGGTAATCAGATACTGTGGAATCGATCTCTTACTCACCATCCACTGCGGACAGTAATGAATAAGGAGTATGTAAAGTCTGGTTTTTATAGGAAGCCCACTTTCGACCACCAACATTGAATGAAGGTTACTTCAACTTGGTTGGCATAGTATGAATTAGTTTTATTTGATTTAATAATTTAAAAGCTATCAAAAACTTCTATTAGAAGGCTACTTCAATGTGAATTATTTTATAATTAATTTTACATTATAAACTAAGCGGACTAAGAACACAAATACAATTTTAATATTTTGTCTACGCCATTGTGGCGACACGAACTTCCAGTTTTTCAAAAAAAAACAGACTTCCAATAAGATTCGGACTATTTTTTTTTAAACACCGTATCTTACTACCCACGGAGCATACGCTTATGTACTAGTTACGCTAATGGCTTTTTATATTTATAGCAGATGTACCCGAATTTGCGTGGAGGGAAAGTGGAAAACCATTTTAGAAAAACCAGCCTTAGTACATACAACCGAGGCTTGAAACTCGATCTCTCCGTCATCGGAAGTCTAATTTACTGCGAGAGTGGTGCGTTAGACCATGCGGCCTCCGAAGTGGGTTAAACTTAGACTTTATATAGAGTTATATAAGTGAGCTTCTTTCTGTAAGTTAGATGCTGATAATACCATGTCTATAAGTGATCGTATTAGCACAGAATATCAAATTATGATATAAGGAATATTATTATTACTATTATTACCACGTCTTACTACCAGTTCGGGTTATGTGCACTTACGCCAATATGTAATGGAAGGGTGATTGTGAGATGAAATGGAGGGCCTACAGTTTAACGTGGAATCCGAACCACGGTGGAGGTCTGGCATTCTACACATTCACAAGATGTATTGTCAGAGGTGAAGGAAGGGTTTGGTAATCAGATAAATCTGTGCTGGGACCGAGGATTGAACCCCGTACCCCAGCACAGAAGTCTGACACCTTACCCCTAGACCACCAAGTCACCAGAATTTAAGGAACAGAATATCAGCTAATCTTACCTTGCAGATCATGATGAGGTGTGTGTTTGTTGAGACTTCTGTATGCAAGCAAGTGAGACTGTCCGGAAGTCTGTGAAAGTGTGGTCCTTTATATATTGGGGAGCATTTCCTAGGTCCGAAATCGTGATCCTGTCTTCATGGAGCAAAGAGAATTGGAAGCCCTACTTATTGGTCACTCCTGTCTCGCGACTTTGATACCTGTTGCGTGTACAGCTAAAAACGCAAGACTTAAAAATATATGTCCGCACAAAAGCGACCATCTACGTGAGAAGTAATGGGTGTAACACAATTATTTTAAAGAACCCTTGTATTTATAATTTTTGAGCCCAAGAAATTTAAAATTAATTTCAGTTGCATCCAGATTATCTGAGGTTCCGTCTTTATCATTGCTCCAGTAGTAATTTTCTTCACATGGTGATATTAACAGTTGTTGAATATCTATCAAGGGTGTCCTAGAATTTTTTATAAGAATTTTTTCTCTTCATTTAAATGTTTTCCATCAAATGTCGCTATTTCCATGGCAGATATTCAACAAACTGTTGATATTATCACGTGAAGAAAATTAAACTATGTTTTCTACCAGAAAATCATTTGATTTATTTTGACAAAAAAAAAGTTTTGTTAAAAAAACAGCAAAAAATACCTATCTTTTCTCGCGTCCCCTACACCCCGACCTTGTTCGATATTGTGTGAGTAGTGGAGTGGATCATTGGGTGATCATCGTCTCCCCGTACTGTGGTACCATAAATATTATTGTCCGTTTCTAGACCTAGTCAAGTCAGTTGCCTGCGTTATGGCGTTGTTGCGTTATGGCTGCAACTTATTGATTTGTCGTGATTTGTTTTAAAGTTGTGAGCGTTTAGGGCGTTCAAACTTTGTCTAATATTATGGAAAAATAACGGAGACTTTGAAACAAATTGGCCATGGAGAAACTTTGCGGAGACAAAAATCGACTGAGTATGGCGTTGGTGAAGTGACTGTGATTAGTGAAGAGGCAAAAAAAATTGGTTAACTAACCTTTAATTTGCTATTCAAAGGTTCTACATAGTCTTCCGTATCATCCGAGTTTTTGTATAACTGTGGTAGCCTCAGAATCCCGATTATCTGAATTTAACTTGTCATAGGTTCACTAACCCCACTTTTCCACCCGTGACTAAATTTATAAGTTAAGTGCAGGAGGACAGTACGTCTACAATATCTTGGAACTCGAAACAATTATTAATGATTTCACACTTTTTGTCTAATACATTTTTAGAGTTTAGTTAGAACCAAAGTATATATGTATCTTCAGAGGTTTTCAAACAAGCTTTACATTTGAGTAAAAAAGTTCCATTCTATATTCCTATAACACCTTTATTATTCCTAGCAACCAAGGTTTCAACCAAGAACATTTTTTTTTTCAAATTATGTTCCGTATTGTTTTAATATTACAATATATTTTTTTTTCACTCCTGTGGAAACAAAACTTTTAAAACTCCCTTTCTAGTATTTAGTCTGAGCAAACCTTGTGTACGGCGTTATTAATTTAAAAAAATTAATCAATAATCAACCGTCCCACTTAATCTTTGCTCTAGCTAGCTCTTGAATTTTTTAAAAAAAAGCATTACCATTGTAATGGTATTTAAATAAATTAGTCATTATGTTTAAATAGCAATGGAAAATTATTAACTTGTTTAAACCAGCCACGGAATTAAATGAATGTCTAATTTATCTGATATGTTAGACGACGTAGTGGTTTATTTGTAAAATACTCTTATTACTTATGAACGACGAACATGAACTGCAAGATAAAATAATTATGTCCCTAGTGACGTCACTCTCAAAGACTTGTTTGTTGAATCCTATAGCAAGGAGAGTGGCAATGTTTGCATGCACTGTTTGGAAGTAAAAGCCCGCACAGAAACAGTTTAAGGAGGTTAGGAGTCATTACATTGTTAGATGTGTTAATAAGTTAACAAAGCTCAAGTTATCATTCTAGATCTTGTCTAAAGTTCAATTACGACCACTTACAACATAAAGGTAACCTTAGTTTACGTAAGACAACCACAGATTTATACACTGATTTTTATTGGGCATACTTTCGACCACCAACAATGATTGAGACTCAATAAAATGTGGCATTGTATAAATATGTTTTATTTGATTTATTGATTTAAAATGTATCAAAAGCTTCCAATAATATTTACTTATGGATTGCTGTACATTATTAACTAAACGGACTAAGAATAAAAACACAATTACAATTTTTTTTTATTTCCGACATTGTGGCAACACGAGTTTCTAATTTTAAAATAACAGACTTATAATAAAAATCTGATTTTACTTAAATATAAGGAAGTATGAATACACTTTAATCACACGTTCACAGAAATTTTGGCACAGTATCTTCTTACGTTACACAGCAATTCACACGCCAGCACAAATGGATGTGTACCCAAAATATTTTATAACGCAAACTTAAAACAGCTGATTAACTATCAATATAAGTTTTTATTTGTTATAATGAATAAACAGATATTATAGATTAATATTAAGATGAATGTTTTCTCTTTGGAGAGAGAAACAAATAAATACGTAATAATAATAATAATAATAATAATAATAATAATAATAATAATAATGACACGCTCATTTCTCGTTTGAATAGCTACAGGTATTTCAAATTAGCTTACAACCGTAGACGCAGCCTGCGTGTGTCTTGCGCGCATGCCTGTATTAAATCGGTTGGTTTATGCGCATGCGTAATGATTGAGTCAGCTGGTTTTAAAATTCGAATGGTTTTTCCATGCAGATTTTATGTAAAAGTGCAGACAAAAAGTGTAGGTCGTTTCTACTAGTTCAGCGTGAGTAACACAGTTCTCTTATGATTGGTTTAGATCTCGTCACGTGACGATATTTACGTCCCACTCTTGTTTTTCGGCGAACGTGAGAACCTGCATTAGTACAGCACATGCATCATTGGGTACATGGACTAAATATAGAGCTCATTTAATCTGATATTTCAAATATAAGAAGATCAGAACTTGATTCTCGATCGGGTGTAGTGAATTTTGCTATCGTAAATGGTTTTTAAATATCTCATAAGTAGGTGACCTGGTGGTCTAGGGGTAAGGTGTCAGACTTCTGTGCTGGCGGCCGGGGTTCAATCCTCGGTCTCGGCACAGATTTATCTGGTTACCAAACCCTTCCTTCACCTCTGACAAGACGTGTATTAATCACAACTTATGAATGTGAAGAATGCCAGACCTTCACCGTGGTTCGGATTCCACGTTAAACTGTAGGTCCTCCATTTAATCTCACAATCACCCTACCTTTATACATTAGCGTAAGTGCGTATAACCCGAACGGGTAGTAAGACGCGGTGCTAAGAATAATAATAATAATAATATCTCTTAACATAAATGGGTGTACATTTAATTTAAATTACAACCTACTCATACCTATCCTATTAGTGTAAATATGAGAATGGCCTGTACGAGTAATTGAACGTGGACTACAAAAAAAAAAAAGTAAAACAATAATTTTAACAGCCACTCCTGTGGCCGCGTGGTCTAAGGCGTTACTCTCACCAGTAGACAAGACGACCAATAGCGAAATCAAGATTCAAATCTCTATTGGGGGTACTGAGGTTTTTCAAAATAGTTTCCACTCTCCTTCCACGAAAATGTAGATACACTTCCTCTAATTATGACCCTCCACATCCTTAAAACTATTAGAGTAATTATTACATAAGCGTATAACCCGAACGGTTAGTAATACGCGATGCTAACAAAAAAATTTAACAAAAGAACTGTCACCAATCCTGTTGTCTGTGAACAGGTTTGTAAAGTCCATTTCTGGTTATTCCATGCCCTCAACAACAATATCCAGTAGTTGGCACCAGTGCCAATACTTTCACACACGATCCAACCACACACACACACACACACACACTACCACCCCACGAGGCATACGTGATGCGTACACAGAGCACGCACACATATGCACCTTTTCAATATTGGTGAGGACACATTGACCCATAACCGCACCTCTGTACCCGTGCGAATAGTTGATCCAATACTTGTTCAAAAACCAGCCACCTTAGTCGCTCCTATACGCCAGTGTACCCTAAACTATCACTCGTCACGTACCCCTTTAGTGACCCATTCTCTCATTTTATGGCTAAGCCGAAAAATAAATTCAAACAAAAAAAATATGTGCGGCTTGTAAAAGTTTTTATTGAGCTTAACTATAGTCATTAATTGTTCTAGCCTAAATATTTAAACTACATAACTACAGTAGCCCCATGGCTTCTTTGGTGCTGACTGACAGCTCACAGCTGACTTCTGACTGTCAACATTTAGGTACATACCTAAATTATGATTGTCAGAAGTGACATCTACTAAACACATGTTTTTGCAGATCATATGATTTGGCGTAGGGATATATAATTTGGTCTGATAACTTTTCAAAGCTTTTATCTGTCAGATGTGAACTGTCAGTAAGCACCAAAGAAGCCATGGGACTACTGTTCTTATGTTTGAATGTTTTAGTCAAAATAATAATCTTCTTTCTTAAGTTAAATAAATAGTTTAAAAAAAAACACTAGTATGACTAGGTAGAAGGGTTTTATTATTAATTTATGCGTTCTTCTTTTTTTTATTAAAATCTTTGGATAGGCTACTTGAGATAAGTGTTTACAATTAACGGGATACGCGACCATAAAAAGATTGAAACCCACTGGTTTATAGGAGTGTTTCATAAACTTTCTCCAGTCGCGTAATCCTGTCGGAACCATGGATAAACCAACGTAGGTACCCCTTCCAGCTCTTCATAAAAAAAAAAAAACTGGTTACAGATACCTGCAAGGTCAAATTTAAAGGGAATGCGACCACACTTGCATGGAGGGAGAGTGGGGAAACAACACTCTTAAATGTCAAATAAAATGATACATTAATAATAGACACATGGTATAAGGTGGTACTCACGCATTAGACTGGACTGCTATTTGTATGTAGATCAGGGTTCAAATCCCGTTCTGGTGTACTGTAGATTTTTTCCAAATTAGTTTTTGACTCTTCCTCCACGTAAATACGTTAGCTGAAGAAAAAAAAATCGCCAATAATAGTAGAGTTAATATTTTATTAATATTAATTAACTACTGATATGAGTATTATTAGTGAAGGAGAACTGGCAACAATTATTTTTCAAGGAGTGTTGTTGAATTGTACTGGAAAAAGATCCTTTTTTTTTCACCACATCTTAGTAACTATTCGGGCTATATGCTTATGTAGGAAGAGTGAAAAACTATTCAGGAAAAAACGAACCTCAGTATA
>JBCFYV010002255.1:26973291-26985219 GCA_039000515.1 Timema cristinae
ATGGAGCTAGTTCTATCCAGTCCATCTCTTTACCCCCCTATCTCTATCTTGAGTAGTTCTATCAGTCTACCTCATACACCCTATCACTATCTTGAGATAGTTTATCCAGGGCACCTCATGACACCTTATCTTTTCAGGTCCATTATAATATTATCCTCCCATCCACGTCTGGGTCCTCCCATTGGGTTTACCAGCCACTATCCTGAACACGGTTCTAGATTCTTCCTTGCATGCTTCATGTCCTGCCAAAAGTATTCGGTGAGATTTGATTACTCTAACAATATCTGGTGATAATAAGGGATATTATGTAACTAATTATATAACTTCCTCCATTATCCGTTATTTTAATCTTTTTTTGGATCAAATATTCTCCTAAGTAGTTTATGTAACTTCTCATTATATAACCTCCTCCACTCTCCGTTAACTTAATCCTTTTTTGGACCAAATATTTTCCTGAGTAAGCTAACTTTTTTACGACTATCTACATTTATGTTTTGCCATGTAAACTCAGGGACAAAGTTTCACAGCCATAGAGAACAACCGGTAAAATTATCGTTTTGTATTTTCTAAGTTTTACCAATTACTTTACCATCGTAATGCGTATTACCAAGCCGGATTTATAACTGTGTAGGACACGGGGCTCTAAAAAAATAGGAGACTCCAACATCAAATAAATATTTATCTTTTCAGCGTATCGAAATTATATATTTTTTTCTTTACAAAACTAACGAGTAAAAGATTTATTTTTATGATTTATCTAAATAAGTAAACATTGTCGTCACGATAAAATCTATCTGCTATACCTCAAATTAACTAATGTATATTCTAAAAAAATAGAATTATAAATTTATTTTAAAATCTGTGTATAACTTACAAAAAAAGTTGTTTATATAATTTTATAATTCTTTTAAATGTATAGCCATTAATTGGCTGCATCAAGCATTGGTATTTTTAAAGATAAACAATAATATAAAAAATCAAACATAAAAAACAACGTAGCTGTATGTCGAAACCATTTTAAGTTAATCTTGATAAGGACAGAAAATAATGCCAAAACTTAAATTTTTTTAAATTTAATTTTATTCAAAGAATTTTTGTTCAGAAATGACCAAATTAAAAGATTTGGTTTCTCGCACGTGCCATTAGTAAGTAAGTAATATTTTGGCATAAATAAATAAAAATTGATATAGTAAGCTATAATATTTTATAAGATCTTACCATGGCTTCAATTTATAAAGCCAAAAGAGACCATGTTTTTAATGTAACATTTTGTGAAGGCCTTGATTTGTGGAGGCGCTCGGGTGTTAGCCTTGTCATCCTCCATTAAATTCAGTCTTTGGAGGGTAGTAAGATTTTACAAAAAACATATATCAATTTGAAAGCCAATTAGGCCTAGCATCGACTAATGGTGGGTAGTAGAATTATATTAAGACGTCACTGTCTGTAGACTCTTGTATTTCTATCTTTTGCTAATTCAGATTAGTCGTGTTTGTGTATGAGAAGGTACTGCGAATCACTAATGCTTCCTCTGACCTTGAATAAACTGCTATCGACATGCAATGTTGTGCTATTATTGTTTATAAGACTACATTATTGTATTAGTTTCAAGGCGGTCGTGACCAAACACTCTCTGGGTAGATCGTTTTTATATAAGGTAAGGAAATCAATCATTTTATACGATTTATGTTTCTATTAGTTTTAGTCATACTCTTTATTTTATTTAACAGACAGACAAGATTTTTGTTTGTTTTTTGTTGATTAGCACTGCGTTTTTCTACCTGTTATTGCTGTATATTCCGTTCACGATAGGATTTTTACCTGGATGACAGTTCGAAAATCAAATGTTTAGGTTTTGGGTTGCCAACACTTGTAAAAGATCACAGTTTTGTTATAAATGTAAAGATCTTTAATTACCTGTTATATATTACATTTAAAATAACGTAAACTTAAGTTTTCTCATACTATTTAATTTTTTTAAATAATTTCTTTTTATTCAACTCGAAACAATATTTTAAAACATAATTAAAAGTACTTATTTTTCGTTTTGGAACGTTACTGATTTTGTGTAATATAGTGCACAGATCATACCTTTTAATACAGGCATAGTATTAACTTGGAAAAGAAAATGGTTGTCATTTTTTTTGCATACAATAAATGATTTTATGATTATTTTATCGTATTTTGAAATATTTAACTGAATAAAATATTTTCATCAACTGCGTGTCTGCATCATTGTAAAAAACTTGTTTACCGTTATGTTCAATCATATGATTTCGCCATTTTGAAGCTATGTTCGTTATAAGTTTTTGTGAAAGTGGTGTTAATATTCTTTTAAGTGGAATAAAACTATAAATAAACTTTTTGTCCGACCTCAAATCAATATATAAATAATATTGTCTTAAGTTACTGTGGTTAACTATCACATTAATATATTACCATCTGTTTCCATTACAGTCATCCAAAGTGATAGATTTCAGTTGTTGGCGTAGTGATATATTAGGGATTACTTCTAGTAACATTTCGAGCTGTCATTCAGGTAAACTTAGCTCGTGAATGAATTTTACCTAGGCAAACATGTTCACTTACATATTTTTCTTACTATTTTCGTACTTTTATACATTTCTGCTGAGTTGCATGAAATAATTATCTTAGTTATTGGATACCTCGTTAACCTCGGTGATCTTGGGGTAAAGTGCTTGTCTCAAGACCTGAGGTTTGTGGGTTCAAACCCGGCCAAAGTCGAAGGATTTGATTGAGTGATAAAAATCCGTAGCACACCTTTCTTCGGGGGGGAGGGGATGGGGGCTGAGTAAAGCCGTCGATCTCATGTCGATTGTGGCTTGTAAAATAACCTGGAAGGTATGTGAAAATACCTTTCTGGCAAAATTGGTAGGCCCTTTCGCTCTCGCCCATAGAAATTCTCGTGTGTTGATAAAATCAGCCAGTTCAGAAAGTACACGTTGACCATTTAAATAAATACAAATTAAATATAGACATCCACTATAAAACTAGTGATCATCACTTTTTTGTTCGCAGTCTAATAAATCCTATCAACCTCTTCTAAGAATATTATTTCTAAATACATAAAATATAATACTTCGGATTACAGAGGAAACCAATATATTAAAATATATTTATCGAGATATAGAAAAAAGTTTTAAATTGATATTTTCCTTCTGTATTAACACATTAAATAACTTGACAACCCATTTAAAATGTAAGCAAGTATGGTTTTATTTATACTTATTATATTACTGTGACTTGTTTCCTAGATTCATTATTTAATGTAATTTTAAATTTCAGTCTGAGATTAGTGAAAATAAAGTTGTAATATTATTTTACCATCCAAGTTTACGTACCTTTTGAAATCTATACACGGACTTCCTTTTATATTCTTGAACTTCAGATAAAACAAAACATTTACAGCAAAGGAAGTTACGCGCGTTATCCAAGCTGTGGTAGACGACCCACGGAGATGCGTCGAATATTTATTAATGGTTTGCATAAATCATTTAGTAATGACAGAATGTTTAAAAAAAATCAATTTAACCTAATTCTGAACTAAATTTTATTTTTCGAAAACTGTGAAACAAACCCAGAGTTCTCCTACGCTATCCTTAGTTGTTTAGTATGAATATATCTACTGAGCCAGGTGTGCTATTCTTTGTTTTAATTAGTTATATTAAGTATCACTAGGTGTCAGCACCGCACTGTTTTCTTGTCATTTGATACAATTCCCATCCTTCTCATCTAATGGCTCTAGGCTCGCGTGTCCCGCGCTTCTTTTTTTTTTATCATGTAGGCCCTACATGTGGCTGACCAGATATACTCATTCAGATAAACGTGTGAGTTAAGCGTCCTTAGCCTCGGGGCACAAAGAAATTAATCTATTTCGTGTAAAATAATTAATTACTCCTCAAGAACCAATATTGGGGCGCCCCAGTCCATAATCTCTTAGCAACAGCTATTTTCATTCATAGCTTGCAAACGTAGCCTAGTAGTTATGTCATTTGTTTTTTATGTGTTTGATCATTTGAAGCATATGCGAACAATCTCAGCTCTTACTAACGCACATTAGTCATATAATGTTATGTATTTTTATTCAAATTATAATGTTGTGTTCTCATTTAAGTTTTCTGTAACCTCATGGTCTGAATTTGAAGGTGATAATGTGTAATATTGTACGTTATGAGTTGCGAATGACAAAACGAGCGTTGCAGGAATTTTTATTATTATTATTTAACAAATAAACTAGAAGAGTTAACGATAAAAGTGTTGTCAGCATTCCTTAGTCAGAAACCAGGCCAGGAGCCATGATAAAAAGTAGTGTATTCAACCATCCTGGCTGACTAATCAACGCCGAAGTCTAGGGGTCACTAGGGGACTACACGGACTGTACACCGGTTCATCAGGACTTATCTTGAGGGCTGCCACTGAGCCCAGGTACAGGAGTTGCAAACCATGTAGGGGCCACCTAGAGTCAGACAGGACATTGGTTATTCCTAGCAACAGCTCGTTTTGTCACAAGCTTCCGAGTATTATCCAAGTTCCTTCATTCTACTATTGCTACCAACATCACATTTTTAATAGACATAGCAGTACGTACCTAATCACCGGCCATAGTACATCCTGACAGATTATAAGGTAAAGAAGGGGGTGGTGTTTCTCTCTTTTTTTATGCCTAGGGTGACAAATAAATTTAATCTAAATTATATGTGAATTGAGTAAAAGTTTTTACTGAGCTTAAAGATACGACTTAATTATTCTAGACTGACATGTTAACTACAAACTAGTTATGTCTAGAGAAATGTTTTGATCAAAATAAAGTTCTTCCTTTTTAAGTTAAGTAATTAATAAAAAAAAAACACTAGTCTGACTAACAAGAAAGATTTTTAATTAATTTACGTATTTGATAAAAACATAATTAAATCTTTGGGTACTTTAGATAAGTGTTTACACTTGATGGGGTACAAAACCGCGACTCTACGCAGCCACTAGTTTATAGGAGTGTTTCACAAGCTTTATCCAGTCGCGTAATTATCGGGGCCGTGGCTCAACCAATGAAGGTACCCCTTCCAGCACAAGGCTAATAAATACCTTCTAGCGCAGCTGCAGTATCTATTCATATTATTTAGCTATGCCGGAAATTTAAACCAGAGTTCCTAATTTAGTGGAAGTAGTAGAATCTTCTGACTCAAGGTGTTGGGACTCTTTGTGAAAAATGTAGTTGACATCAAATTCCCTGTACAAATGCATTTATGAAAAACAACTAATTTTGCAACAGTTTTTGCATGCAGCTGGTCAGTGCAAAGTTTGACAAATTTTCATTCAATGGTGCATTTAGGAATTTAATTTGGGGGTATACAATGTATCGAGGTTATTATTTCAGAACTTTTTTTAACAATTGGGAATTTTAGGGTCCTTTTTGATGTATACAGTGGTGTAATTTTTGAATATCAAGTTGTAAGTCTGAATTTATCATATATGCATTACTCCAAACGTGGATTTTAAATACATACTAGTACAGCAATATATTATTATTAGCACCGCGTCTTTCTACCGTTCGGGTTATACGCACTTACGCTAATGTGTAATGGTAGGGTGATTGTGAGATGAAATGGAGGACCTACAGTTTAACGTGGAATCCGAACCACGGTGGAGGCCTGGCATTCCCCACATTCACAAGATGTACAGCAATAGTTCACGGTCTCATTCACGGTACTAAGAGTCTCCAATTTGAAAGGATTTTGTGAATAGGGGATTGAAGGGGGGGTTTCCCTTTCACCACACTCGTGTAGTAAAAAATTAACTGATAAAACTATACGTTTACCAGGTAAGTAAATCATTATAATCTAATTAAATAAACGTGATAAAACTCGCTTCGTGGCTGAATGGTCTAAGGCGTCACTCTCAAGCCTGCTAATGATAGGGAGAACGTAATTAAAATCCCAGTCGAGTCTTTTGATGGGATTTTCCCTAAATTGTTTCTCACTCTCCTTCCACGCAAATTCGGATGGATTAACTCTGAAATAATTCCTTCCTCAGCTCTACCCTACCACACGGGAGAAATTATCAGACATGGCTTATACTGCGATCTAAACTGCTTACCCGCGTGTGGTTAGGCTGGGAGCATGGTTGGCACCTAGTGGAGTCAAGAAATCTGGCAACGTGCATCGGTCGCTATGACAACTATACTTTACGGATTGGTCGAACAGGTGACACGCCTCCACTCCCCACTCCGGCTGCGCTGATCTCAATCCTACTGGTACAGTGCTCGCGTGACGTTTGGCGTGAGGAACGAATACTTTTGACTTTAATACTGTGTAACGAATCCAATAACTTACTGCGTAGAGAGAATGGTGTTCCACTTTTTTCACGTTTTTCCCGAAATATTTTACAGAATAAAAAAGAATATATGTATAATATATATATGTATACATTATATATATATGTTAAAAATGTTTTGTGGGGCTTGGCCCCTGTGACGCCTAAGGACGGACCACCTCTGTTTTGAACTTATGAAGAGATTATGGTTTAAATAGCTATGCAACTATGTTTTTCCCTAATTATGGTTATAGCCGCATATATATATATATATATATATATATATATATATATATAAATAATATATATATATATATATATATATATATATATAATATTCTTTAAATTGAAAAATGAAACTTTAGCATGGAAATTGAACCCGGTACCTTTGGCTTAGTACGACAATGCTCTAACCACTGAGTCATCCAGGAATCGTCCCGTGCTCAGGGCTATTCTTCACTCATATTTTAAAGTTGAGGCTGCTTTCGTTATCTGATAGCTCGTGATCCTAATTAATCCCTAATTTGTAGCCGACGATCCCTCCACATCCATCACAGACTCTGCCTTAAAGTATGAGTGAATATTGACCCTGGGCACGGGACAATTCCTGATAGCTCAGTGGTTAGAGCATTGGCACAATAAATCAAAGGCTCCAGGTTTGATTTCTGTGTCAAGTTTCATTTTTAGATTTAAAGAATACTTATGAAGAGATTATAAATCATATCTGGATGCATGACCAATTGACTTGAATTTGATCAAAGTGGCTGGATTCATCGCTAACAGAGAGCATGGATAATTTATAATGATTAGTTTCCATCACTTGATTGATATCCTAGTGGTTATGTCCTTGCTAATCCTCTTCATCCGTCTCTAACAGCCTCCAACCTTAATGCTATCCATTATCCGGTACCTTTTTCGTCCTATTCTCCTCTTTCCATCCACCATTCCTTCCATAACATCCACCAGTTGTTACGTTCATTTTTATAACTTATTTTCGGCCATTAAGATATTGAAAGTATAGGATAGTTACTAAAGAATTAGACTTTTCTTGCTTTGTGAATTCCTTAATATTTAATATATCATGAATTATGACTTACACCGTTGATATAATGGAAGGAATGGTATATTTTACACACTACACTTGATTAAGTCAATTATAATGGGAGTATATCTTGAATGCTTAACAAATAGTATTAGTACTATACTATAAATAAAGTCCTCCCCAAGCGTCACAAGGTTCACCCAAGTCCTACCGGATTTTTAAACAAGAATGTCCAGTTTGCTCAGTCCAACCCTACTTAATACCTCGGTTGGACCGCTATGTACTCGTCATAACCTTCCTACTCTTCATAACCTTGTTTGAATTTTCACCAGTGGGAATGTGGCAAATTCAAACTGTTGGAAGGTACTCGAAGCTTTTTTGTTTACCCTTCCTGACGATTAGGCTCCCGACTCAGTTTCATCATCTTGTTGACCCCCTCTACCCCCCCAGGGAAAGGAGACAAATCAACTGTCATTCTCTAAATATTCAAATATTACAAATAAAATGTTCTTCTCACAGTAGACTTTTCCTTCCCAGCCATTGTCCAATCCAGTTTCTCTTCCTGTTTTTAACAACAACTTATATCCTGAATTTTTCTCCAACTCTTTCCAGCTCGTCCTCATTTATCATTCTTTCCGTCATCTTATCTTTCTCGACCTTCACCACACTCACATCTCAAAGGCCTCCATCTCAGTCTTATATAATACCACACAAAGCACTTTGCCAGTCTCTAGCCTGATCCTTTTTCCAGGGGGGGGGGGGGCGGCATAAGCATCTTCTTTTTATTAAATGTTACCTTAGCTATAGCAGAGATTTTACATAATGTTCGCATCGCAAATGTTCGCGTATCCAGCTTCGCAGATACTTGAGAATTGAGACTTGCTCTATTTTCTTCCCTTAAATCTAAATCTTCATCCTCTTTTCCTTTTTGCCAATTACCATAATTTTCGTGTTCCTCTTATTAATTCGCATCCCGCTTTCCTCGAAAGATTGAGTCGGATATTTCAGCCTTTCCG
Organism: Timema cristinae; assembly: GCA_039000515.1. Taxonomy (NCBI): domain Eukaryota; kingdom Metazoa; phylum Arthropoda; class Insecta; order Phasmatodea; family Timematidae; genus Timema; species Timema cristinae. The sequence continues at coordinate 26,981,674 of JBCFYV010002255.1, forward strand.
TCAGTTCCCGTTCAGTCTCCGCTATTAACGCCATTATAGTCCGCAAATCGAATAACCCCCATCCGTATTCCACCAATATATACCCCTCTTTTCCCATCCAATAACTTTCCTATGATCTTCTTTAGGTGGATGTTGAACAAGGTGTAAATCCCCCTGCCAATCCTACTTTCCTCCGTCATCTCCCTTCCAATTTGTACTCTGGCGTTATGCTAGAGGTACAATTTTGCATCCTCCTCCTCTCCTTCCAGTCCACTGCTATACTCTTTAGAATGCTCAACAGTTGTTTCCATTGCGCTATGTCAAAGGTTGTTTCTAAATCGATAAACACACCATACACTTTTCTACCCTTTTCAATATATCTTTCTCCTATAGTTCTCAGCAGCCCGATGACGTCTCTGGCGTCATGCATAGTAAGTAAGCCAAACACTGATCTATGAGGATGAGTTTGAATAGTTTAATCTGAACAAGAGGATGGGTCGTATGCCTTATCCTGGAATAGGAGAACACATTCATAGTCTTAAAATCAAACATATAATGACTTAAATATCGACCAGAATTTAATAATCCTATCAACCTCAATAATAGTGTGTCTGATTATTGAACAGGAAAGAGGAGTTTAATCGAGAATGGTACAAATAATAACGTTTATTGAAAATGTAAGTAGGCCCCTATAGAATAACAGGCTTACACTAGAAGATTAATTATCTTTGTTTTAAAGTAAAATTATGGTATTTAATATAAAATGCTATAACATTCATATTAATTTACTAACATTGTGAAGTCACAAAGCATATGTGTGTTTGGTATGTTTATTTTGAGTGATTCGAAAACATTCTTTTAGTCAGCAATATACATTTTAGAAATCAATTTATAAAGTGTGTTTGATATAGGCCTACTCCAGGCTCAAGATGGAGATCTCTCAATTATTGAATGCTAGCACTGCATGATTAAAGTTTTTATTTTATCATATTAATTCAGTTCCTTCCCATCTTATATCTTCCTCAATTTATTTTATTACAAATCTTTTAACTCCACCACTGTAAAATATAAAATTTATATCTATCTATGATGTGGGATTTATAAATCCTATTGTATCTTGTGTCCTTATTTTATTTTATTCGTGGTTTGGAATTAATTCAAACACTTATGATGGCGGGCTGTACCAACTTAATTTTCAAACCAGTTATTTTCACTGTTTCCAATAAAATTTTATAGTTTTCAATCAAATAATAACTACACTTTTTTTATGACGTGACGCAAATTATTTTATGCCTCACGTAGAGTTTTGTGACTTCATTCCTAGTTTTAAGTAGGTAATAAGCTAGCGCCGTTGCCATATACGTAAAAACTTGCAGTTCAATTAAGTAACATTGACCTTGTTATCACATGCTGACCTTGATGTCAGTGCTCGCGCGTAATTTCTATTGGAAGATAACTCAATTTGATCAACAACACAGATTTATTGATTTAGTTACAGTTCTCGTACTCTTTAAAAACCACGAACTCAAGCAGATTGCATCGCCCGGTTTAGTTAAGGTTTGTCCAGTGCTTTGCAAAGTTAATGGTTGTACTTGAGATTTTCAGCAACAGTTGTTTTTTACGGTGATTTCGGTGTCTTTTATGAATTGATCACGCACACGAATTGGTTAAACAAATAATATATTCAAAATTAAAGAGTGTTTTATTATGTCATTAATTATTTGTTTAATAGACTAACATAAAATTATTATGATTTGTACTGGTCATTAAATCCTTGCACAACTTGTGAATGTGAGGAATGCCAGGCCTCCACCGTGGTTCGGATTTCACGTTAAAATGTAGGTCCTACATTTCATCTCACAATCACCCTACCATTACACATTAGCGTAAGTGCGTATAACCCGAACGGGTAGTAAGACGCGGTGCTAATAATAATATATAATAATAAATCCTTGCAACTGACATTGCTCAAAATTGAATTTTGCTAAGCTCATGACTCTTTTTACAGTAACAAAAATATAATTGAAACCTTAGTACTTATTTAAAATCTTTTAATTGCTGAAAAATTAAATTAATTTTTTTTAAATCCAAACTTTTCTTCGCATAGCCTAGCTCAGAGCTAGGCCAATTTGATTAAAACTTTGTGTTTGATTTAAAATGTTTGAGTAATATGTATGACTATGATAGACCCAAATTAATACAAACCAGTCTGTATGTTTTGTGACTTAACTCTCTTTGGCTTTATTTGAATCAAATTATCAATCATCTATACTTATTAAGGAAAACATCTTTCGCGTTATGAGGCAGGCCTAATTGTATTCTATTAGGAATAAGATACAGGAAAGGTGAGTAGTAACACATTTAAAAGGAACAAACACAATATGAATTTTGCTATGAAAATAACACAGCTCACATTTTACATAGCTGTCATTGGACAAGAGGTAATCGCCGAATCTTTAAGAAAATTGATTGATACTCGCCAATACCGTGACCTAGCTTTCATTCATTCAGAACTCATCAGCAAGGATTGTGAAATGTTCAACACAATTTCCTGAAAGGTAAACCTAAACACATAAGCATTAAAAAGGAAATTTATAAAGAATGACAGACATTATTTGCATCAAATGTATATTTTCTATGTTTGTCCTTTATGTTATTACTTTTACATGTTCTTATCTGAGTGTACTACCATTTTTTTTACAAATTTCCTTTTACTCCCTTTATTTTTTGGTTTCCTCTTTTAGGAAGTTAGCCCGTTTCACACTCCCTCATGATGAGTTCTGATAGAATTAAACCTAGGTCGGGACAGTGAGCGATAATGATATAGTTTCTTCAAGTGGCAGCCTCACTTTATCCAATGGCAGCAATATAAAGTGTGAATTGTTTTATTCCTATCACTTATATCAGAATCAGGATTATTTATCTTAATAGAGGTGCTCATAGCCACTCTAGGTTAGTCTGTTTAAGTAGGGCCTATTTATTTTATTATAATGATCATGTCAAATAATTTTTAATTTTTTGGTAGCTATCTTTAATATATTATTATTAATAAATTACCTATCATTGTGGTATTCAATTTGCCTCCTTATTAAATTGGTTATATATTTTTTAAACATCTTAAAACTGAAGTCATGCTTAAGGCAATAATATTTTTATGTTGATATTAATTTATAATTCTTAATTTCAACACAAAAACTGCATATAGGTTGGGCAATCTAGCAATAGACTGGTCTGTTGACGGTAGCTCAAGTTTTGGCTATGAGGGTGGTTTTTCCTAAATGGGTTTCCACTCTTCCTCAACACAAATGTGGGTACATTTAGTAGAGCTAATATCCAATATTTTTTGTATAATTTTATAGACAAACTATTTTTTGCCAATTTGTAGCCAGCAATTTATTTAAATATTAAAATAAGTGTGGTAGTCTTTCTAAAACAAAATTTATGAGCATATTAAAATATTTGAGTCAACAGGAGTGTAAGCAGGTTGAGGGGTTTCTAGAGCTGTAAGCGTTTACTAGAGGCACTAATGTGACCTTCCTTAAAGGTTAAAACATGATTTTGTAGCTT
>JBCFYV010002255.1:26985319-27109314 GCA_039000515.1 Timema cristinae
GATGTTGACCATGTAATTTCCCAGTCATTAAAATTACTTGGACTTATTAAATTTATTACGTCATCATTTAAGAATGTTGACTTATTTTTATGTCTGTACTATACCCTGGTTAGATCTAAGTTAGAATATGCTACTGTTACTTGGTATTCCATTACCTTAACTGACTCTCTTAGGTTGGAAAACTTTCAAAGAAAATTTGTCGCTGCGTGCTATGATAAATTCTTTAGTAGCCGCATTTATTATAATTATGACAGAATTCGAAACCTCTTAGGACTCCAAACTATTTTCTCACGTAGACTTTATTGTGATGCCCTTTTTGTTTTTAATATATTCAATAGCAAAATTTCTTGCAAATTTGCCCTTGATCATGTAGGTGTTCATATCCCTTCTCAGGCTTCTTGTAATCCAAAATTATTTTTTCTCAAAAGCCCTATAGGTTGTTGTGTACATAGTGCCAATTCTAGATTCTACATTTTACCCATTTCAGTCTCATCTACCACTATGTAGAATTATGTATATTGTTAAAAACCTACCATATACCCACTTTTGAATCAAATTGTTAAAGCCGCTTATAAAATATTTCAAATAAAAAACTCATCAGTAAACTACCCTTAAACAATTTTTTTTCCCAAAAAAACCCAATGATACAGTTTTATTTTTAATGTCAAACACTCCCCAGATAAACATCTTAAACAAAATCATTAGAGCCTTTTTTTTAATCAATTTTACTTGGTTTACAAAGTTTTGCATACACATAATGTTAATTATCAGCCTCAATGTGTTCATCATCATCATCATCATTTCATTCTGTAGATCTTCCGCTGGTTGATATACGAAGCTTCTCCACCAGTTTCCGTGTACTTTCTTGTATTTATATTGGAAACCAGTCTTCTCTTATTTCTACATCTATCGTGACCATCTACCTTATTCACGGTCTCTCAATTGATCTCTTCTCATTCAGTATAAGTTCCAACATTTTCTTTAGTAATCTTCTTTTTTACATTCTCTTATGAATGTGGGGAATGCCAGGCCACCACCGTGGTTCGGATTCCACGTTAAACTGTAGGTCCTTCATTTCATCTCACAATCACCCTACCATTACACATTAGCGTAAGTGCGTATAACCCGAACGGGTAGTAAGACGCGGTGCTAATAATAATAATAATAATATAATAATACATTCTCTTAAGATGAGCAAAATACTGTAAGTCTCAACCTTTCTATTTAATTTGGTAATTTTTCAGTATGATCCATTTTTTTGGTGTCTTGTTTTTCCTACCATGATTCTTACAAATCTCATCTTTGCTCCTTGTGTTCTAAAAGTTTAATGCTTATGATATAACTTCCAAATCTCAAACGTTTTATAAACAACTTATTACAACTTAAATAAGATCAGTTAATAAGCAGCATGCAACGTCAACCACCATCTTAAACTCTAGTCTGATTAAACATTCTGTGAATAAAAATTTGTGTAAATGTTGTGTTTTAAACTAGATTAAAAAAAAATCAGCAAACCACCACAGAAGTAGGCTGGCTTTCATTTCTCAACACATTAAGTCTTCAACTTACTGGTTAATTCACTGTGAAGGTTTCTCAAAGTTTAAAAACCGCGCTAGTCAAATTATGATTAAATTTATAGTAGTTTTAACATATATTTTGTTTAAAAGGGTTTTATTCAAGCTAAATAAGTTTTGCTTATGAAAAAACTCTGAGGAAATGATTTGTACTCAAGAGTCAAGGTAGAAACAAACAAAATGGCGATGACACCATCATCATATGTATGTCACTTTAATAGGAATGCCATCAACTATGTTTAAAGTGGCGCTCAGTAGTTGATGTTGTTGTTTGTAAGTTGAAGTACTTCAACGACATATCTATTGATTTATTTAAATCGAGTATTTCCTGTATTTTCCAGTTAGTTAGTATAGGGCTTTACTAAATGATTTTATTTTCCTTAATTCTAAACCTGTTTACCTGTTCTTTCTTTACTAAATCATAATTGTATGTTATAGATGATACAAAAAAGTCCGGCCAGCGGCTTGTAGGAGATGTTGCCTTTGAAGAGGCCAAGAAGGTCGCCTCTTACATCACCCCAGTACCTGGAGGTGTGGGACCCATGACGGTTGCCATGCTCATGAAGAACACGGTGCTGTCTGCTCAGAGGCAAGCGCGCAAACTACTCAACCCCCAGTGGGGACTGCGACTTTTGCCATTAAACCTTAAGACTCCAGTGCCTAGGTAAGTTGTACTTGACTAGAAATGTTGAAGGAAAAAAAAATTACAATTCAAATCAAAAGTAATAATTTTCAAATGACTCACTTGATTGAATAATTACAGCATTGTATTGTACTCACTAAACATAATCAAAAGCTTATAATGGGACTTTTATAATTAGGTATCTGGATGTGACATTTTGATGGGCGAAGGTGGAAATCAACTTTGATGAGTGATACAGTCGGGTATAAACACATCTTTCAATTAAATTAAATATAATTAAAAATTGTCAGGGAAAACAAATCCGGAACCTTGGCTCAAGATAAGTGCACCAATGCTCTTATAATTAGGTATCCAGCTATCTTCCTATGCTCAGGGTTATTCTTCAATAAAAGTTTACGGAATAGTTTTGAAAATTTAAAATAATCTTTAACTGAACCTGATAATAGGATAGAAGTGTGACGAGCGAATGAACATGGCGGCTACAGACGGGGAAAAGCCAAAAAATTCAGTACACTTTTTATGTCGTGGAAAACAGGGACATGTAATTTAATTTGATCAAACATAAGGGAAAGTCATGGAATTTAAATACTTGACTGATTATGCAGTTTAACATTTAAACAAAAGTGATAGAATTTTTTCCTTGTAGTTAACAAAATGCATTGTCTAGATAGAGCATTCTGCTAACATGAGATGGTTGGTTGTACATTGTGCATATTATAAAAACACAAGGCCACAAAAATTCATAAAATATTAAATGCTTAAATAATAACATGTAGTAATGTTGATGTTTGAAGACTTTAAAACCGTTATCAAAAATATTTGGCCAATGTAATAAACAGGAAAGTTATGATTCACTTAAAACTGTAAAAAGGTTAATCTGAGTTTTTTAAAAATGTTATATCTAAAACGTGAGAATTTTATAGTAAAAGTTTTGTAGTCACGCTAATGAAGAGAAAAATTTAATTGTAGGGATGGCACCTTGAGTCCCTCGAATCCCTAAGGGTATTCCAAGCTCAAAAATTTTATAAAATTCTGGATTTGAGACTCAAATTCACCTAAAAACAAATTAAGGGAAATTTGATTTAGATCTCTAATACGGCTTATTGGTGACACAGAACCAATTAAAATTATAAGATGAACTTAACAACCAGGCCCCAGACCAGTAATTTAACACTTAAAAACTAATTATATGAATACAAAAATAATACTTAAAACTTATGTACTGGTAATTTTTAATTCAAAAAAAGTGGACCAAACCAGTGAAAGTGCATTAACAATTTATAAATAGATTTTTCAAATAAGAATAAAGTTGAATAAAAGATTGAATAGTGTTTAAATCTTTTTAGAATTTAAATGTATGATGATAGTTAAATTTGAAATAAAACACAATATAAAAAATGCATAAGAATTGAGTGCCATAAAAATTTTAAGAATGTAAAATGTTGAATTTTAAATAAAAATGATAAAAAATAATGTATAAATGTTGAAAAGTATTTATGAAGAAATTTTAACCAAACAAGAAATGATGAATTATACTTGGAAATAGAAATTACCTTATTGGGGCACTTTACACAAATCAATGTGTAGCATTAAGGCATGTTTAATATTTTATCATATTTTTTGCAAATATATTTCAGACATTAAGAATGAAATAGTTGATCCCATAACAAGACAGTTTTCTTAAAGCTAGAATTTATTATTGAATTTAGAGTAGTTTTGGTTGGTGATTTGATTAGTTTAGAGATTTGATCAATGTAGTTGGCGGAAAAATTATTATCTACATTTAAAAATGACAACTCGCATGTGCTTTCTTGTCCAGTGACATCCAGATAGCTCGCTCCCAGGAGCCAAAGGACATAGTGCTAGTGGCCGAGGAGGTTGGACTTTATCCTAACGAGGTGAACCAATATGGACACAAGAAGGCAAAGATCAGTCTTTCTGTCTTAAAGAGATTGCAACACCAGAAGAATGGCAAATATGTGGTGGTTGCAGGGTAAGTAACACTGGTTCAACACACATTTCAAATTTATATTTACAAGCTATTATATATTAATCAATGATTCAATTTAGATAACTGATCCAAATCCACTTTTTATGGGATTTGAATCCTAGAAAATACATGTTTAATTTTTCCCTATTGGTATAGTTTTCGTCTCCAAATTTGCTTATTTTTTGGTAACTTTATATTCTGGAATTAGGTTTTTATTATAGTTATATAGATAGCTGTAGTTCCATAAAAAAGATTCAAAACCAAAATTTGAAAAAATATTGGTATCACTTCTCATGTACACTTTATTTTAAAAAAAATTCAAGTTAATACTTGGTGATGTAGTGAAATAGTCATGGTCTGATCAACCCATTTTACATGTGCTAATATACATATATTACTTTGGTATTAACACACATAAACATTTAACTTTTGAATCAAACCCATTTTTTGATGTTAATTTTGTCTAATTTGCTATTCAAAAGATGCAATTTACTAGCATCAAACTCTTAAATATAAAAGGTATCAACTAGGAGTGATGATATAAAAATTGTTTTTTGAAATAATATCAAAGTCAGATATCATGGAATTGGCAGTTACTCAAACCAAAGTCAAATATCATGGAATTGGTAGTTACCCAAACCAAAGTCAAATATCATGGAATTGGTAGTTACCCAAACCAAAGTCAAATATCATGGAATTGGTAGTTACCCAAACCAAAGTCAAATATCATGGAATTGGTAGTTACCCAAACCAAAGTCAAATATCATGGAATTGGTAGTTACCCAAACCAAAGTCAAATATCATGGAATTGGTAGTTACGCAAACCAAAGTCAAATATCATGGAATTGGTAGTTACTAAAACCAAAGTCAAATATCATGGAATTGGTAGTTACTAAAACCAAAGTCAAATATCATGGAATTGGTAGTTACCCAAACCAAAGTCAAATATCATGGAATTGGTAGTTACCCAAACCAAAGTCAAATATCATGGAATTGGTAGTTACCCAAACCAAAGTCAAATATGATGGAATTGGCAGTTACTCAAACCAAAGTCAAATATCATGGAGCTGGCAGTTACTCAAACCAAAGTCAAATATTATGGAATTGGTAGTTACTCAAACCAAAGTCAAATATCATGGAATTGGTAGTTACTCAAACCAAAGTCAAATATCATGGAATTGGTAGTTACCCAAACCAAAGTCAAATATCATGGAATTGGTAGTTACCCAAACCAAAGTCAAATATCATGGAATTGGTAGTTTCCCAAACCAAAGTCAAATATCATGGAATTGGTAGTTTCCCAAACCAAAGTCAAATATCATGGAATTGGCAGTTACGCAAACCAAAGTCAAATATCATGGAATTGGTAGTTACTAAAACCAAAGTCAAATATCATGAAATTGGTAGTTACCCAAACCAAAGTCAAATATCATGGAATTGGTAGTTACCCAAACCAAAGTCAAATATCATGGAATTGGTAGTTACCCAAACCAAAGTCAAATATCATGGAATTGGTAGTTACTCAAACCAAAGTCAAATATCATGGAATTGGTAGTTACTCAAACCAAAGTCAAATATCATGGAATTGGTAGTTACCCAAACCAAAGTTAAATATCATGGAGCTAGCTGGCAGATATTAAAATCAAAGTTACATTGTGTTAACTAATGTATTTGGAAGAAGGTATAGGAAAGGTGGATAGGAACATTATAACTATAAACTTTTCAACAAGTGATTATATGGTTAAACTTGCATTCTAATACTTCACTTTTGATTGGTTTAGGATCACACCAACCCCCTTAGGTGAGGGCAAGAGCACCACCACTATTGGTCTAGTTCAAGCACTTGCTGCACATCGCAACAAAAACGCCTTCGCATGTGTCCGTCAACCATCACAAGGACCGACCTTTGGAATTAAAGGTGCACAGTTGTTATTTATTACCTTGATATTTATTAGAGTTTTGTGAAACATTTTTCAACTAAAGGAAATATATTATAGTTCTTAACATAGTAAGAGAGCTGCAAATTTGAAATGAAAAGAGTTTTTTTTAAATATTTTTATTTAAAATTTTTAAAAGGATAATACGTTACTTACACATTTATCTGATTTTATAATAGAGGAAATTGATAAAACTTAAAGAATAAGGAAAAATAAACTACTAAGAGTAGATTTGATGAAGAAAGCCCACCTACGGAAAGAGGAAAAATGTGATAAGAATCCAATGCACAAAGGTGACATCTTCTTTCTTTCTTCTGTCTTCTATAGAAATAGTCACACACACATTTTAACACAAATGTATAATATTTCGGCATTGTTGCCTTTATCAAACATAAAGAATAAAGAAGAGAGTACAAATAACACAAACACTGGATTACTCCATTTTGGATTTAAAAAAACTGTTAGAAAAACATTGTGCCAAATGTTTTTGGGAATAGAGAAACATTTCTTAGTTATGGCTAGTATTTATATAGACCTATTTAAAATAATAATAATAATAATAATATTTTTTTTTTTTTAAATGTTAATCTTATATAAAGAAAGAAACTTTCTTCTGTTGAGGCCTGGTGGTAATCTTGATTTGGTAATCCATTGGTGGGCCAGTTCCCACTGTCTAAGTTGAGAATTGTTGCACTGTTTAGGAAATGCTCTTAATATTTTGGTGGTGTAGCAGGTTTGAAAGTCCTGGTTGTGGGTACTAGCATGGATGGGTACAGGCTTGTCCGGATCTTTGTGGTTTGTGTCAAAACGATGATTGTTCATTCGCTGTCTGAGAGAACCTATATATAATTATGCTCCTTCTATCCTTTTCTTGGTCTCCCTTGAGTTCTTTTTCCCACACACTTCATCTCCATCTTGGACAAAATTTGAAACTTCTAACAAATTACTCAGTACAGGGCCTATTTTTTTCATACAGCTAAACACCTACATTGGACTATTTACTTCAATCTTTATTTTTATTACTAAGGAAGAAAAATATCAGTTCACTAACTTAAACTAGCTGATTGATACTGATTAGATACATCACCAGCACTGAGCAAAAACACTTTTATGCTTTAGCTTTTGGCAGCACGTACTCTGCTGAAAAGCACAAATTTAAGCATAATTATTGACATTGGGTATAGAATTTGTACCATTAAGAGTGCTGCCAATTTCACATAATGTTTCACATCCTAGGAGGTGCAGCAGGAGGTGGCTATTCTCAGGTTATCCCCATGGAGGAATTTAACCTGCATTTGACGGGAGATATCCATGCAGTCACGGCTTCCAACAATCTGCTGGCCGCACAGTTGGATGCTCGTATGTTCCACGAGGCCACCCAAGGGGACGAGTCACTTTACAACAGACTTGTGCCCAAAGTTAAAGGCAAGAGGACATTCTCCAAGATTCAGGTAAAAAAAAAAAAGTTTGCTATTTAAAAGTTGTTTGATAGACAACACTAAACTAAATCATGGTTTAAAATTAGGACTAATAGCTAGCACACCAATCTTAGGGATGCCAGAATAAAAATTGTTAAGATAAAACACTATTAAACACACAAACACATTTAAAGATGAGCTTTCCCTACAGTAGGCTTTTTAGGATCAGAGAGTTAATGGCTCTTCTTGGTTGTGCTCTAATGTTGACTGATTTAAACAGTTAAGTTATATATCCTCACCCCCTCTGTGTCATTGGGGTTTGTCGGCTTGAAATTCCGGTCCTATAGGGGCTGACTGACATGTAAACCGACTTCTGAAATTGGGGTACCTCGATATGATGGTTATGTGGTGCTAGTAGTAGTTTTAAATCTAATATAAGCCTATTAACCAGATGGTAAACATAAGAACAACTCTCCTCTGGAAAAAATATCTCTGATAGGGTTTTAATACACATGGAACCTCTATATTAGTAGTCAGAAATGCTGACCACTAGACCAAAAGGCCAGCCTAGCTATGTAGTATAATAATAATATATTTTTGCAAGGGTGCTATTTTTTTGTATATCGATTTTAAAGGTATAAAACGAATCACAGGATGAGTACTTTTGGGTAGAAAGGCTTTTTTTTTTTTTTGTAAAATAGTGATTTTGACTCGAATCTAGTTGTAGTGTATAATTGTTGTGACCTTGTTACAGCTACGCAGGCTGTACAAACTGGGTATCTCCAAGACAGACCCTGAGTCACTTACTCCCGAAGAAAGGAAATCTTTTGCTCGTCTCGACATAGATCCTAACACGATCACATGGACCAGAGGTAATCATATTTAGTAAGAAAATTAACATATGTTATAAATGTTCAAGGAGTTAAAGAAAGGAATTTTATGTTAAAAATTATCTATTTCATGTATTTAAATAAATATGATAGAAATGTAAAAAACAACTAAGCAACGATAAAAGTAAAAGCACTAACATAAATTTACAAACACTAAATTTTTTCGATGGTACTTGGCTTCTTCCTCTGTAGTTGCCTCCTAAGAATGATGGTATGTGGCATCAACATATTAAAATGTGTCTAAATATAATATACTAGTAGGTATATGCAAAGTCCACTGTTTCAATTTGAAGCAAACTCAATCGTATATATGAAAAAGTCTCAAAGTTGAATCGAAGTTTGAATGTTTTTGTTTTATTGATATAACCTTATGTACTAAAATTACTCGGGAAATGTTTTATTTCACTATTGTTTGTAATATTTTCTTTTATTTCTATAAATCAAGTGACTACAAATTACAATTCAATTACTTTAGATTTTTTAGGGGGGGGGGGATGTATGGGTATTGATTTGTAATGTACATAGGAGCTAAAATGATGATAGTTTGACAGTTATTGAATTCAACATTGAAAGTAGGATAGAAGACCCAGGCCTACACACTTGTGAGAAAACTGTAGCCCTCAAAGTTTATAATTAAAACTCAACAATACACATAATTATGTAAATTTCTGGGTACTTACCTTCTTCTGTAGAAGAATGTAGAACACAGACTTCTGTTAAAGGAGGGGACTGATGTACCATGAAAATTTCATATGTGTTATAGTGAACTTTGAGGCTTACAATTTTCTGGTAATTGTGTAAGTCTTGCCCTTATATATCCTTTCAATGTTCAATTTAATACAGCCTTTTGACACTATGTTTCCTTTGTTAGCAATAGTTGAGTATTTTAGCTGTCAATATTTTTATTGGTGAAACTTAATAATTGTCCAGGGCAGATTTTTTCTTTTTTTCAAAGCCAAGTCAAAGTTTTAAAGCCTTGTAAACCCCTCTTTGTTAGTGTTTTTACTTTTATTTGTGCTTTATTACTCTACCTTATTCTACTCTATTTAATGACACAAGGTAACATAGTTAATGCACTTTATTTCATGTTATTTTAAAATGGTCTATTTCATATTGGTGATGATGCCAAATTATAATTTTTTCTTATTGTTGTTTAATATACAAATACCCGCTTCGTTGACCGCGTGGTCTAATGCGCTTCTCTCGTGTTGGACTAGACTGCCGAAAACCGGGAGATTGGGGTTCGATCCCGGTTGGGTGTAATGAGGTAGTTTTTTCTAAGTGGTTTTACACTCTCCCTCCATACATGCAGGTGCATTTCCTCTAAATTAAGCCTCCCTAATCCCTGATGCATTAGCGTAATTGGTACATAGGCGAATATCCCGAATGGGTAGTAAGACGTGGTGCTAAAAAAAACTAAATTTATAATATACCCTCAACACACGAAAAAAATAAATATATAACTGAGTGATGGATTTGATTAAGTAAAGATAGTTCAAGTAGCAAATGAGAAATATAAAGGCAACATGCAATCTACATTATAACATATTCTTTTATTTTTTATTGCATTTAGTAAAAATTTTCACACACTATTTAAAAAAAATCAATATATACAAATTTGGGTTCCACATTTCACGCTCACTGTTGATTTTCGTTTACTTTAAGATGTGTGTGGGTTAACATTATTTCCTCAGTGGTGGACACCAACGATCGGTTCCTGCGCAAGGTACTGGTGGGGCTGAGTCCCACAGAGAAGGGACACACCAGAGAGACAGGGTTCTGCATGTCGGTGGCTAGTGAGATCATGGCCATTTTGGCCCTGGCCACAGATCTAACTGACATGAAGGAGCGACTGGGGAACATGGTGGTCGGGCTCAGCAAAGCAGGAGACCCAGTCACTGCTGATGATCTGGTGAGCGACAAGACAATCACTTTGGGTGTGACAATTTATAAATTGGTTGATTTAATAAAGATTGGAAGAAGAATATATTAAGTGGTAGAGTTGTGAGAAGTCAATTTTTTCATTCCAAAGCAAACTCAAATATAAGAAATATTATCGAAACCGACTCTAAGTTCGAATATTTTTTGCTAGTTTTATGATTGAAAGAAATATATTGTGTCTTGGTGGCTACAAACAGGGAAAACAGAAAACCTGGAAAAGTCAAGAGAATTCTTTGATCTCAGGGAAATAATCATAATACCCTGCATCGCGTCTTACTACACATTCACGTTATACACTTAGGTACTAATTATGCTAATGGGTAAAGAATTGGGAAGGTTATAAATATAGAGAAAGTGAACCCGCATTTGCGTAGAGGGAGAGTGGAAAACCATTTAGGAAAAATCACCCCCAGTTCACCCGAGCAAGATTTGAACCTTGATCTCCCTGTCCTTGCCAGTCTAGCACAACATGAAACAAGTGTGTTAGCTAACTATTCCACCGAGGCGTGTCTCAGGGAAATGTTGAGGTATTTAATCAAATATAAGGAAAAGTCAGGGATTTAAATAGGCTACCTGACTGATTCTGCACCTAAACATTTAAACAAAAGTGAGAGATTTTGTTTCTCAATGTTAGCAAAATATATTGTATATATATATATATATATATATGCCACTATTAATATGAGATAGTTATAAAGGGTCTATTTTATACCAATTTTCCACCATGCTACAAATAATCCCTAATATATTAAATAGGCTTACTAGAAAATAAACTTATGAAAATGTAGATGTTTGTTAGCTAAGGATTTTTTGAAAATATGTGATCAATGTAAAATGAAAAACTTCCCATCCACTTAGAAAAAATAGTAAAAAGATTTTTTTTAAATGCCTGAAAAGGTCACAGAATTTTTTCCATCATTTTTCCGATATTTGGGATTTGTTTATAAAATGAAGACTTTTGATTCATAAAATAACTCTTAATAAAATATGAAAAACTTTTGTTAAATCCAGGGAGCTACTGGAGCTATGGCTATCCTGATGAAAGATGCCATCGAGCCAACTCTTATGCAAACTTTAGAAGGCACCCCTGTCATGGTTCATGCAGGTCCCTTTGCTAACATAGCCCATGGGGCTTCTTCGGTGGTCGCTGATCGCATTACGCTCAAATTGGTGGGTCCTCAAGGATATGTTGTCACAGAAGCTGGTTTTGGATCAGACATTGGTAAACTATGATTACATGTACTTGACAATTTACAGCACTAGAATTTTTTAAATTTAACTCAACAAGGGTTAGGACCCTTGAATCCTTAAATCTCTAAAACCCTCAAGGATATTAAAGAGGGGAAAATTTCCTATATAAGACATATATACATATTCTCCCCCCACCCCAATTGGTCTTAAAGCCCTAATACTGCCTAAATGGTGGCTTAGAACCAACACTAATTACAGTAAAAATTAATTAACCAGGCTTCAGACCAGTAATTTAACCCAAGTGAATGTATTACAACATTACTTAATAATTACTATTTTCTATTATATTATTTTGAGATTTATTATTTTTACATTTGTTTAGAAATTCTAGTATTTATGTGTGATTTCTTATCTTGTGTTTTTCACCTGCCTATTCCGACAAGTGAATTACTTACTATAACTCTCCCCTATGGGGATATTAAAATGTTTTTTATATCCTTCAAGGCCCTAATGTCCTCATTGTGTCAACGGCTTTTAAACTCTAGTAATAATAATTATAATAATACCCTATAGTATGTTTCTATTTCCTCTAAGGGTTATAATTATTTCCAAGATTCAAATTTGAGATTTGAAATAAAATTAATTTCTGATTCGGGATTTGGATTTGTAAAATAGTGGATTTGATCCAACTCTTATTTTTTACTATATTAAGTCTAGCAGTATTAAACTCGGTTCCTTGATACTTAACCTTGATTCCTAACTCTTGAATCCTTGTAGATTACAGTTCTGGCATTTAAATGAAACAATAAAATTCAGGGGTGACCTGGTGGTCTAGGGGTAAGGTGTCGGACTTCTGTGCTGGGGTCCGGGGTTCAATCCTCGGTTCCGGCACAGATTTATCTGATTACCAAACCCTTCCTTCACCTCTGACAAGACATCTTGTGAATGTGGGGAATGCCAAGCCTCCACCGTGGTTCGGATTCCACGTTAAACTGTAGGTCCTCCATTTCATCTCACAATCACCCTACCATTACACATTAGCGTAAGTGCGTATAACCCGAATGGGTAGTAAGACGCGGTGCTATTAATAATAATAATAAAATTCAGAATAGGGTAATTTTTCATTATGTTTCTAGTGTATTTGTCATTTTAATTAAGTGCTGACAAATTGTGAGTGTATTCAATATGACCTTTGTATTCAACTGATCTTACACAGATGACAAATTTTTATTTTGTTTTTGCAAATATGATATAGTTTGGTGTATTGATAAATTATATTTTATAATTTGTGGCAGTTGCATAAAAACATATTGAATTTGAATGTAAATTTTGAGTAAAAAAATGAGAAATCAAAGCTTCAAATTGAAGAATATAAATCAAAAATAAGATTTGAGCAAAACAAAATCATGAAATCTCTAATTTAATTATTTTGTTTTAAAATATTTTCCAAAAAAAGGCATAGATTATATGAATGTTTAAATGAAATAACTCTGCAACACCTGCAAGATCCACCCACTCATCAAGACCTTCACTAATTAGAACATGAAGAAGCAAGGCCAGTTTGACTGTAACTTCAGCAAACCTTTTTCTTAGCACAATGTATTTCTACCCATTCAGGTTATACACTTATGTACTAATTACTCGGATGAGTTAGGGCTGAGGAAAGCTGACTTTAATTAAGTGTACATGCAATTGCATGGAGAAAGAGTAGGAAAGCATTTAAGAAAAACCATCCTCAATACACCCGACCAGGATTGATCCATAATCTCCCAGTCATCGGCAGTTCAGTCTATTGTTGGAGTATCACCTAAGACTATGCAGCCACCTCACATTTAACTTAATCTCCTAAATTCAATGTAATTTTTATGAGGCCTGAGTACATTGGACTCACAACAGGACCTCCGAGAATACGAATGAACAATCACCATTTCGATACATACAACTTTCTGTGTGTCTCACGAGTGTTGCACGATATCTACCGACACACAGAGGTGTGGAAATTTAAAAATTTGTAGCCCGTATTCACAAACATGTGTACCTCGAAGCCAGGATTTTAAAGTTTGGATTAGATTTTTTAAATCAATTAAAAACTGGGTCAGAAGAAATAAAATGAAGAGTTATTTTTTTCTATCAGTTTGAAACGAAGAAAAGGATTGCGAGGAGTAACCACCCAACCATTGCATGGTTACCCAGGGCAATGCTGGATACTTTTGTTAGTATATAATAAATAAATCGGCTCATTATGAAATACTAAATGAACTGCTTGTGGTGTTGTTGTAGGTATGGAGAAGTTCTTCAACATCAAGTGTCGAAGCTCCGGCCTTGTTCCCAATGCTGTAGTTTTGGTGAGCTCAGTAAGGGCTCTCAAGATGCATGGAGGGGGGCCCACCGTCACCCCCGGAATAACGCTCAATAAAGTTTATGTTGAGGTGAGAGGATAGTGTGAAATGTTAAGATTTATTTAATGAGGAAGGTGGGAAATCCACTTTTTCAATTCAATCTTACCGGCAAAGCTTCACACACTCCTAATAGTTTATGTGACATGTATTCTGGCTAGTTGCATTGAAATAAAAAAATTAAAAAAATATATTTAATACTATGTGTGTACTGTGTAGTTTAATCAGTTTACAATCAATTTAAATAATTTTTGAATCAAGGGCTAAAGGATGTTTTCAATAAAAACCTTGAAACTGAAGATTAGTTTGTACTATGGTAAATATTTTGAATCAATTTATGCTTCCGATTTTCCAGATTAAGATTTAATTATATTTGATTTGATTGTTAAAGATACTATTTCATAGAAAATATAGTTGTTCAACATTTCCTTCTGTTTGATTTTAAAAGAAAATTATTCAAAAATAGCATTTGTTTTGATTAAAACAATTTTTTTGCCAAAAAATTTGATCCTTTAAAAAATTATTTTTGTGCTTATGTTTTATGCATTTATCTATTACAAAAACCCCACATGAAATAATTCAAATATTTCACTATAATATTACTAGAACTCGAAATAAACTTCATATTTTCATTCAAACTCAAATCAAAGTAAAAATATCAACTTTTTCACCTCTAATTTGTAAAGTAATGGATTCAACTCCTATCTAGTTTTAACTTAACTGGAAGTAAATTTACATTATGACTAGAGATCAGACGCTCGAATTCTGGATTCTTTGAATCCAAGCTATTAGAGTGATTCGAGATTTGTAAAAGTCTCAAAACGTGTCTTGAATACCATTATTATGAAGACCTTGACTTCAAAAATAAAAAATTGATAAAGGGAATTATATAGACTTGTGAAGTTTGAAGAATAAACCAAATAACAAACTCTTGGGTCTATGACGCAACTTTCGCAATAGACTGACTGCCGATGATAGGGAGAATAGACAGAGTTTGATCCCAGTCGAGTGCACTGTTTTTTTTTTCCTCTAAATGGTTTTTCATTCTACCTCCAAACAAATCTGGGAGCACTTGCTCTAAAAAACATTCAACCTCCCTTATCCCTAACACATTAGAGTAATTATTGCATAGGTGTATAACCTGAATGGATACTAATTATGATGCATGCTAAAAAAACACATTCACAAAAAAGGACAACATTGTATTAAAATAATTAATTTACATTAAAACTTAAAGTGATCTCTTTATTGTTAATGCCATAATTAATATTACAAATAAATTATCAAATGTTAGTGACACCAAGTTTCAAACAAATTTTTTAAAGGACATTTTTTAATACGTTTAGGTGACCTGGTGGTCTAGGGGTAAGGTGTCAGACTTCTGTGCTGTGGGTCCGGAGCTTAATTACTCGGTCCCGGCACAGATTTATCTGATTACCAAACCCTTCCTTCACCTCTGACAAGACGTGTATTAGTCACAACTTGTAAATGTGGGGAATGCCAGGCCTCCACCGTGGTTCAGATTCCACGTTAAACTGTAGGTCCTCCATTTCATTATCACCCTACCATTAAATATTAGCGTAAGTGCGTACAAGCCAAACGGGTAATAAGACGCAGTGCTTATAATAATAATAATAATAATATAATAATAATATTATAATAATAATACATTTACATAAACTGAATTTGTAAATTTTTAAGGATATGAATTTTGATTACAAATTTGCTGTTGAGAATTATAGGATTCGAGCCATATCTAATTATAACAAACTCTTTTATTTAGTTCCCGTTTATATTTTCTATAACAATTTAAGAATGAATGTGAACAAAATCATAATTAAATAAAAAAAAGAGCTGGGCTGATGATGTCTATTGCTGATCCACTCTCCATACAAATATGGTTAAACTTACCAAAATCAACCTCCCTTGTCCATAACTCATTTGTGCAATTAGTACATTATGTTACCTAACCAGGTAGTACAACTTTCTTAAAAAAGTCTGTTTTTAAGTTTGCTTTATACAAAATTTTGATTCAAAAGTTGAACTATGGTATTTGTTTTCCAAAAGTGAATACCCTTATGGACCGTGGCACTGTTTTCTAACAGGAGAATCTAGAACTTCTCCAAAAGGGTCTACCCAATCTCCAGAAGCACATCAGCAACGGGGTCAAATTTGGAATTCCTGTCGTGGTGGCTGTCAACACATTTGCGTAAGTTATTTAATCTCTTAGAGCCAAATCATACTTTATAAAAAAAATAGCTTGACCCAAATGTTTATACAGGGTTCACAAATCCTCCCCCCCCCCCCCCCCATAAAGTCATGAATTTTCAATATGCTGGTCATAAATTCACGAAAATATTTCTTTTTGAATTTCCCGCGCATCATAAGTCCTTCTACCCAAGATGCCATGCACTAGCCACAAGTTTCCTGATATGCCTATAAATGCATTATATAATGTTCAACTGTTTACTGAAGGAATTTTGTAGTCAAAAAGGGTCACCAATTTTTGTTTCTCCAACTCATTATACACCCTTTTCTGTCACGTTGACATATAACACTACTAGTCCATACCTTATACCCAGATACCCTGATTTGTGCTAAATAAATTGATTTAATTTTGCTAAATAAAAAGTTTTATTTCAGTATTCAAGCCGATAAATAAAATGCTTTTTACATCTAGAAACAGAAAAAAAAATTAAGTCAATTTTAAGAAAGAAAATTCATGTCTATATTATTTATTATTCTTAGATTTAAAATATTTTCCTTTGGTCATTTTAATGTGTTAGTAAAAGTTTGCAAAATGCATCTCATGATCTTTCAGGGTCTTTATGGAACCAAATCAATAAAAAAAAAAATTCAAGATAACATTCAAGAGTCCAAATAATTTAATTTTTCAAATTTTTGAAAAATAATGGAATTAAGTTAGAACCACTTCTAAAACTCTGTTCAGAACTCGAATTCTCGAGTACTCACACACTCCTAATTCTATTATCTTGTTTTTGTTTGTTTCTCCAGCACAGACTCGCCGGCAGAGTTAGATCTAGTTCGTCGAGTGAGTCGAGAGAGTGGGGCCTTCGATGCTGTTATTTGCAACCACTGGGCTTTGGGAGGGGTGGGAGCAGTGGACCTGGCTGACGCCGTGGTAGCGGCCTGCAACAAACCTTCTTCTTTCAGGTTTGTGCACCATATTTGTCTGTGAAGAAAATGTTTACACTAGTAGTCTTCTTGACATTTGGGATATATATAAAGTATGATCTATCTAGTTTACATTGGTTAATACAAAAAATCAGATAATTCTAACTAACAAAATTCCACATTCGATTCAAATTTTAGAAGGAAACATTATCTAATTAAAGCTTATCCATTGTTAATTTTCAGTTTGTACTAATTCAATTAAAACTCAATACTTATTAAATCCCCTATATGCCAAGAATGTCAACTAAATTAGTTTATATTATTATATTATTATTAATTATTATTAGCACCGCGTCTTACTACCCGTTTCGGTTATACGCACTTACGCTAATGTGCAATGGTAGGGTGATGTGAATGAAATGAAGGACCTACAGTTTAACGTGGAATCCGAACCACGGTGGAGGCCTGACATTCCACACATTCACAAGTTTGATTAATACACGTCTTGTCAGAGTGAAGGAAGGTTGCAATCAGATAAATCTGTGCCGGGACCGGGGAAAGTTAGTTATGACGTATATACATGACGTAAAAGCCGAAAGTTGGAAATTATCCACTGGTGGTGTGGGTGTCTTTGATTAGGGGATGTTTTGGCTCAGCTTTCACCTGATTAGGGGATGTTTTGGCTCGGCTTTCACCTGATTAGGGATGTTTTAGCTAGCTTTCACCTGATTAGGGATTTTTGGCTCGGCTTTTATCATTTATGTGTGTGACACTGTTATTACATGACACCTTTGAATGATTGAATTAAGTGTATTAATTTTTACAGGTTTTATAATTTGTGTTTAAATTTCTATAGTTTTCTCATGTATGTATATACTGTGTATATGTATTTTATATAGCATATATAAAATGTGGGTCTTTAAATGTAGGTAACATATTTTGAGGTTATTGATTTATTGTGTACCAGCTGCATAGATACTCATAAAAATGGTTAATTCGAATTTTGGATATTTCATTTGTTTATATGTCCTTTAGACCGTGAATTAAATATATATATTATATTATTATATATAATTAAATATATTATATATATTATATATATATTAAATATATTATATATATATATATTTAAATATATTATATATATATATTAAATTATTATATATATATATATTAAATATATTATATATATATATATATTATATAAATATATTATATATTATATATATATATATATAAATATATTATATATATATATATATTATAAATATATTATAATTATAATATATATTATATAAATAATATAATATTATATATGTATATACATATATAAGAGAGAGAGAGCTGCCATAGGATATAAATGCAGTTCATATAAATACCAGCAGAACTTTCATATCCTGAAATTTGAAAGCTCGAATCATTGCTGAAAGTATCAAAGTTGCCATCCTCTGGCAGCAATGTAAAGTATGAACTGTGTTCTTCTTTTTATTATAAAAGCCATGTGCTTGTTCTATGTTTTCCATCCACTTTTCCTGTACCTAATTCCTTGTTTGTAGGTCTTGCACCTCTGTCCTACTCTCAATGTTTATTAAATCAAATTTGTTATTAAATGTTTAGTAAAAATGTAATGTTATAGATTCCTTTATGACCTTGATGTCTCCCTCGATGAGAAGATAAAGATTATAGCTACAGAGATGTACGGAGCAGGCAATGTGGAGTTGAATGACAAAGTTAAACAGCTCATTGAACAGTACAATAAACTTGTAAGTAAAAAAAATATTTATATTTATATATTATTAAATTGTAAATACATATTTAATCCAGATGGTATAATAATAAGAGGACAGCAAGGAGAGTAGTTCTTTACGTGTGTAAGAGAACTGATATGGAGAAGAGAAGTGATGTATAGGGCGTACTTTGCACCCATTGTCACCCATACAGCAGGAACATGGACATTGTATAGGGCATACTTTGTACCCATTGTCACACATACAGCAGGAACATGGACATTGTATAGGGCGTACTTTGTACCCATTGTCCCACATACAGCAGGAACATGGACATTGTATAGGGCGTACTTTGTACCCATTGTCACACATACAGCAGTAACATGGACATTGTATAGGGCATACTTTGCACCCATTGTCACCCATACAGCAGGAACATGGACATTGTATAGGGCGTACTTTGTACCCATTGTCACACATACAGCAGGAACATGAACATTGTATAGGGCGTACTTTGTACCCATTGTCACACATACAGCAGGAACATGGACATTGTATAGGGCGTACTTTGTACCCATTGTCACACATACAGCAGGAACATGGACATTGTATAGGGCGTACTTTGTACCCATTGTCACACATACAGCAGTAACATGGACATTGTATAGGGTGTA
This sequence comes from Timema cristinae, assembly GCA_039000515.1. Taxonomy (NCBI): domain Eukaryota; kingdom Metazoa; phylum Arthropoda; class Insecta; order Phasmatodea; family Timematidae; genus Timema; species Timema cristinae. The sequence continues at coordinate 27,004,836 of JBCFYV010002255.1, forward strand.
CTTTGCACCCATTGTCACACATACAGCAGGAACATGGACATTGTATAGGGCATACTTTGTACCCATTGTCACACATACAGCAGTAACATGGACATTGTATAGGGCGTACTTTGTACCATTGTCACACATACAGCAGGAACATGGACATTGTATAGGGCGTACTTTGTACCCATTGTCACACATACAGCAGGAGCATGGACATTGTATAGGGCGTACTTTGTACCCATTGTCACACATACAGCAGGAACATGGACATTGTATAGGGCATACTTTGTACCCATTGTCACACATACAGCAGGAACATGGACATTGTATAGGGCGTACTTTGTACCCATTGTCACACATACAGCAGGAACATGGACATTGTATAGGGCGTACTTTGTACCCATTGTCACACATACAGCAGTAACATGGACATTGTATGTAAGAGAGACTAAGAAAGTGGAGATCATAGGAATGAAGTTTGTAAGGAGCATGTTAACTATCACGAGGCGAAACAATATTAGTAATGAAGTTATCTGGGAAAGAGTGGGGGCACAGGCAGTACATGAGATAGTAGAGGAAGCAAGACCGAGATGGTAAGGGCATGTAATGAGGACAGAGAAGGAGATGATGCCCAAGCATGGTGTTTAAAGACAGGGAAACCAGGGAATATCTGAAAATTTCAAAGAGTGGTTTAATATCAAGAAAATGTCAGAGAATTTAACCAAAAATAATGAACAGTCAACAAATTAAAACAGTCAATTAACTCTACACCTAAAATCTAGAACAAAAGTGAGTAATTTTGTTTCTTGATGTTAACAAAATGCATTGCCTATTTCCTGCCATGAGATGCTTGTACAGTGCCTTTTTTATAACACATTTACACAGTTCCACTAATCTAGAAAAATGTTAAATTCTATAATAATGTTTGTGTTTGGTGGCTTAGAATTGTTTGCTAAAATATGATAGATGTAAAAAATAAATAAAAAAATTGCCATTCATAAAGAAAAACTGCTGTCTGGAAAACCTAGGGAATTTTGTATGGTGCCATTTTTCCTTGGTCTCCACATTATTAATACAAGGGGTGTGCAAAGTCCACTTTTTCAATTTGAAGCAAACTCTTTATCGAATATATGAAATATTCTCAAATCCGAATCGAAGTTCGAATGTGTTTTTGTTAGTTTTTTTTACACTAGAAAAATATATATTGTTATTTATTAAACCTTATGTAATGAAATTACTTAGAAAATGTTTTATTAGACTCATTATTATTAATATTTCATTTTAATCTAATAAATAAAGTTATATTACAACTTAGAATTCAATTCCTTAGGATTTTTTCCAAATAAATATTGTTTTATATTAAATATAAATGGCAATAATTGTCCTTAAATAGAGTATTTTAGCTATCGATATTTTATTGACGAAGTTTCGAAGCCAGAATTATTTTCGAAGCTGAGTCGAAGCTGACATTTGTTTTGAAGTTTCGAAGCCGAGTTGAAGCTTAGCACACCCCTATTAATACATTGTTTATGTGACTTGTGTGTACACTCAACAGATTTAGATGAAAGCAGCTTTCAACCACATTTCATGTGTCTATAGCACTTCCTGATCTTCCATTTCCAAACCTCACCTCTTGCGCACACTATTCTCTTTACTTATCTTTGTAGACTCCAATTTTACTACGAATCTACTTTCACATATTAATTTGTCAAGTCATGTTATCAGGAGTTGTAACGTTTGATAGATATTATCAATACCTGTAAAATAACACAAAATAGTAAAATGTTATTGATGTTAACCATAAAAAGTATGTTTATATCGTGTAATAGGTGCTCCAAAGGTTCTCATAAATATAGTCAAGGCACAGTGTAAATTATACAACAACTTTAACCAACCTAAGTTTTTCCCCACCCTTGATATCATATTGTTCTTTGAGTGGTCAATGCTATATATTTGATATATTCAATTCAATTTTGATTCAAATTGAAAAAGTAACTTTACACATTTCTAGACTGGTGCTCTTCTTAATACCCAAACATTAAAATTATTTTTTATGGTTTGGGCTTCGAGTAGTAACAGTACTATCTTAGGGTTAAGCTTATTTGTAAGTGATATGCTGGTCTAAAATCTTGCTTAGAAAGTGCACATTTACTCATTTTGCTAAATTCAGAAGAGGCACAAGAAAGGTGGATGGACAGATATCAAAGGCAATGAAAACAACATTGCTTTTACACTGAAAAGAAGGAAAAACACAGTTCACACTTAACATTGCCGCCACTGGACAAAGAGATAATGGTTGCCTCTTGAAGAAAATCGATTCTCACTGCCCATTTCTCTGACCTGGGTTTAATTCTATCGGAACTCATCAGGGCGAGTACAAACCGTGCATTGCAACTTCCTAAAAAGGGCAACCAAAAACTAGGGGTCTGCGAGCCCTAGTTTCATTCGAGTTGAACTCGAGTTGAGTATTTCTAAAAGCTCCGAGTTCGAGTATAAGACTCTTCATAATTTTAAAATGTTAAAAAGTATATTAAAACACATGTTCTTAAAATATGAATGACACTCATTTTTATAAATGGTAAATATTTTTGAAAAAAAGGATTAAGTAATGGAAATATCGGTTTTTAAATTAGTAATAAAACTTAGAAAGCACAATTTAAAAAACCAGAACAACACTCAAATAAAAATCTAATAAAAAAAAATTAAAATGGTTTCAACACTCATGTCTTTAAGGACATTAAATGCCAGGCCTCCGTGTTTCAGATTCCATGTTAAATTGTAGTAAAGACATTAAAATTACACTAACAGTTATAAAACAAAGTTAATAAAATTAATAATTGCATGATGGCTTGGAAATGTTTAACAAGACAGTGTAGAAACACTGTACATGATGTAAAGTAAGTGATAGTGAAGGAAGCCAACCTGAAAGGATAGTTAGGTTGGTCTAAATAGAAACAAACACACTCTTCATGTCTTCTTAAACTTTTAAACTTTCCACTTCTTTAAAACTTCCACTATAGCACATTGTTTTTGTTTTTTTTTAAAAAATATTACTTTATCATTCATGTATTTTCATATGAAAAATAAATATTTCCAAAGAGTCAAAACATTGAAAACAAAACAAAATATTGATGTATGTGTAAATATGTGTTAGTGTTTTTACTTTTATTTGTGCTCTACCATTTTCCTGAATATTCTATAATTTTATTTATTTTGTTGTATTTGTAAGATGGTTGCGAAAAGAGGCTTTTTTTTTTTAAAGTGATATGGTTATAATATATTTGCATCCATTGTCAATTTCTTGTGTTTTACCTCTGTTATTCGTTCCTATCTAAATGTCCCATCATTCTTCACCTATTTTCTTTTCCTACCATTTTTTTCTCTCCTCTTTTAGAAGTTTTGTTGTGTATTTCACACTTCTCCTGATGAGTTCTGATGGAATGAAACCTAGATCGGAGGATTGAACCAGAGACAGCTAATATAAAGTATGAACTGTGTTATTTTCATTGTAAAAGTCATATTCTGGTTTTTTCCCTTTTAGATGTTTTCTAGCCACTTTTTTTGTAACTTCTTCCAAATACATATAGCATATATTCACATTTACTAATTTGAACGATATGTTTTAGAAGCATTAATAATTTTGGTGCACTAATGCTATACTATTCATATTTGTGCCCACATGTAATTGTCCTGCTGTAATGCTCCACGTATGTTTTTGTGTCACCAGGGGTATGACAAGATGCCTCTGTGTATGGCGAAGACATCTCTGTCCCTGACAGGTGACCCTGCTCTCAAAGGAGCTCCCTCTGGCTTCACCCTGCCCATCACAGACATATTTGTGTCTGTTGGCGCGAGCTTCGTGGTCCCGGTAGTTGGAGAGGTGAGTTCTTGGGACTTTCCCTTATGGTTTGTCCACCATCATTTTGTCACTTTTTTTCACACGGAATGTAAAAGTCCAATGTGTTTAACTGTAATTCCTCTTATAACTTTCATTTCTAAGCATTTTTCAACTTATACTATTTAAAAATAGTAAGTCACTTTAAAAAGCCCATCTTCTTATTTAGCTAGATTATTAGATTCACCAGGGCTCTCCGACTTGAAGCTAGCTAAGGACCTCATTTTATATTCCTAGACAATGTGTGGGCCACACACGTAGACATTAGGCATGTACAGTATCAACTATTTGTTTTAGATAACTAATATATTACATTAAAAGTGTTATAATAATTGATATACAGTACATTACATCACAGAATATAATACATTCTTCACAATTTAAGTCTGATCAAGTTTACGGAATTGACATTAAAAAAAAATATATTGTGTTGCTGGCCGCAAAATATGCTTCTGAGGGCTGCATGCAGCCTGCAGGCCACCAGTTGGACAGGGCTTATATACACAATTATTATTTTTGTAGGTACCAGAAAACTTCATTTGTAATTTTCTTCATTCTTCACTCGACAAAAACAAAATAAACACGAATTATTAAAAAAAAAAATTTAAAATAACATTTTTCTATTTTGTTTATTTTTTAAAACATTGTTAAAACTGTTTCTCTGGCCTCTATTCCATTGTTTAATAAAATAGAATACAAAATAATGCCTGGTTCAAGTTGTATTATGTCTTTAATTTAAGAGCTATTTGTGAAACATGGTGTACTCTTGATATAAGCTAAGAACTAAACTATTTTTTTTTTCATTTTCTTCTTGATAATAATCTGTATTTCTTGCCTATTTCAATCATTACACATCCAGAGAAGCCAACATGTATACATTTTCCTTTAACATTTGATTTTTTACAGCTTTTTATAACCTCATAATAGATGTAATTTGAACATCTCTCAAAATAAATATAGCTGATATATTTGATTACTGTGATTTTTTTTTTCATCGTGTGTTATTTCTCACACTTGGAAAACCATACACTGCATATTTCTTAGAGGTAAAGATTATTTGCATGTTATTTGGATCATAGCCCTATTTTTTTCATTGAATATTAAAAAAGATGATATAAGGACAAGGCCTACACACTTGCCAGAAAACTGTATGTCTCAATCCACAATTAAAAATACAATAAAACACATTACATGTTCTGGGTAAATCAGTAACCTTCTTCAGGTGAAGGTGACTGATGTACCCTGAAAATTATACATTTATGTGTTTTATTGTATTTTAATTGTGAACTTTGAGGCCTACATTTTTCTGGTAAGTGTGTAGACCTTGTCCTTACACCCTTCTTGAAATATTAAATATAATTCAACCATTTGGCACCATTTTTCCTTTGTTTAGCCCATTATTTTTGTATCATTTCTTTCTCATGTTCCCACTTGCTATTTGCACACAATTTTGATTCTAAGCTCTAAGATATTTTCATAATCATCTTTTAAATAATGGCTCAAATTCACTCAAGTGAAAAATTCCAACCGGGACATGGGAATTGAACCTGAAACCTTAGGATTTATCTGTCAATACTTAACCACTGAACCATCCTGTTCTGTCTCATAGCCAGGGCCATCTTTCACGTGTTGTATTAAGCGAGCTATCTACAATCACAGTCCATGACAAATCGTAACTGAGAGTATGCGACTATTCACTTTGTATTATTAATTCATGTGTATCACATCGTCTGTGAATTGTGATTATAGATAGCTCTAAGGGGTCCAAACTTTCACCAGTTAGCACATAGAGGCTCATTACACAAACAACTAGTGGGAGATGGCCTTGGCTATGAGATGAACCAGTATGGCTTAGTGGTAGAGCACTAGCGCGTAAAGACAAAGCTCTTGGTTTTGATTCTCGTGTCCAGGTTGCCATTTTTCTCTGAATTTAATTCAACTAATAAGACTGGTCCTATGAATAACCATTACATATCAGTTTGTGATACACATGAATTAATAATTAAAGGGGGTGGTTTGGTAAATATGCTTTATTTTATTTTATAACAGTGCATGAATTTTTTTTTTGTGTACCGTACATAATATCTATCAAACTTAAATTTTTAAATAAAGCAAACACTTTATAGGAGGAAAAAACATGTTTGGGCAAAAATATTGTGACAATTATATTAAGAAATGACTGTTTTACTTTAAACATTGGGCAACTGGTGCTCCTTCTAATTAGTTATCTATCATCTCTGTACACCTTAAGAATACTGATATGTTATTTAATAGCTAGAGGACAAACTCTTGATGCAACTGATGTTTGTTTCAGATCTCTAAGATGCCAGGACTAGGCACCAGACCCAGTATATATGACATGGACCTCGACACAGAAACAGGAGAGATTGAGGGCCTCTTTTAACCACCCCTCTCCCCTGTCGTCTCTAACCTCATCAGAATACAAATAGGTTATGTTGAGAGGTTCTGTAAACAAACACTGCCTTGTCTTGTTAAAATATTTACCCAAATTCATATCTTGACATGAGATAACCCCTACTACTTCACTTTCCTTGGCAGATGCTATACATTCCAGCTATTGACATGAAATACTTACTGGCAGCTTATTCCTGTTACAATAAAGGATATGTTAAGAAAAGGCAGCTAGAGAATCCAAGCTAGTGATATACCACAACATCAGTGGCTAATAATCTAGGCTAGCCGCAGAGCTCAAGGAATTCAAAATACCTACAAAGGAACGTGTTAAATTAATTTCTTTTGACTTGGGGAGTCATTTATTGTTAACAGCACTCCAATTGAACTACTCAACCTGCTCTGCAGAGATTTTGCTGGGTAAAGTAGAAGTTTCTACATCTAATCTACTACGATAACAGTGTAGGGGGGAACCTGTGGCTTGCATTGACAAGGACTCTTGAGATGGAATCGGTTGCCATTTGGAAGTTTTGCTCCCACCCAACGCATGTATGCTGTGCTATTTGTATGTTTTGTGTGTAATTAGTTAGTGGCATTGAATTAAAATGAGTGATAACACTAAATAACTGTTTCAAAAGACTAATTTCTATTACTTAACAACGCAAAGACTTTTATATTACAATAAAAAATATTCTTGGGTTAAGGAAGATTCCAAGATGTCTTAGGATCTGGGATATGCCATTGCTCAATTATTTCATTATTGTTACTCTTCTATGCTAAAGAATGAGGCTCAAAATGCATATTAAAGGTTTCTTGTTTTATCATGTGTATTTTCATATGGGCTTTTTGTGATCTTGCAGTTTTTCTTGTAAGGGTGCAGATCTTGTTATTCTATTCCTTTTTATTTAACCTTGTTGATATTTGACACATTTTTCCTACGAAAACATTATTTTGACATTAATACTTTGACCTCAATAGTAACATTACACAAGTAAACTCATTACACTCTAAAATTACACTTAACATTACTTTACTATGAATCATTAATAATTTACCTGGTTTTCAAGGAAGGAAAACACAAATTTAAGTATAATGTGGATTCAAGTAATTATTTCATAAAGTTAGGTTGAGCATAAAAAGGTCAACACTTTGGACTACATCCAATCCAGAAAAGTCTTGTTAATGTTCAATATTTCTAGTGGAAGGAACATTTGAGTGTCTATTTTCGTTAATTAATTTTAAATGCAATTTAAAAAAAATAGATATAGTATATCAGAATATTGGTAAGCATAAAATAACCTTCTGGAAGGAACTTTCAAAGTAGGATTCTTCTAAATAAGGATTCTGGCAGGAATGGAGACCTTTTAAAAGTACCATCTCATCAAAATCCTACTATATTAAATAAAGTGCCTCAAGTATTTTATAATACAATATGTCATTAAATTAACACGATTAAATTATAAGAAAGGAAGAACAAATAACGGTAAAAACTAGGGATGTACGAAACTTTGAAAACTTCGACCTGGCTTTGTATATTTGTCCCTTCGATTTCGATTCAAAAGTGAAATTCTGGATTTGACAATTTCTGAAGCTTTGCCAAACAATTCAAAGTATAACTTTTTTTTAAAATATTTCAAATTTCAATTTGTCTTCACATTATATGATTCAACTTCATTTTGAATTGAAAGAGCACACCCCTAGTAAAAACACTTAACACATATTTACAAATGCTTCGTTATTTTAATGTAATATGACATCTTTCAGAAATAAATATTCATGTGTTTGTGGTTTTTTACTTTTCTGTGTGCTTCATTTATATCAGTCTATCAATTTTATATAAATAATAATGTTAGTAATAATCAGCATTACTAACGTTTATTCACCCAAGTGTTACTAATCATCGATTGCACACAATTGTCATTGAAAAATTCCACTCACTTTAGAAGGTTTTGCACTGATTGTAAATGCTTCATTAAGAGGTCTCCCACTGATAAAACATACTAAGCTATACAACTGATGAACATTCCTGAATTTTCTTTTTCAATATGAATACTTGAAATAATTAAAACATAGCCATTATATTTTTGTATCAAAGAAATTTTGCATTGTATTGTTATATTCTACTTGTGTAACGTTGTAATGAATATAAAAGTACCATTTTATTACAGTTTGTATAAAATTTATATATGAATAAAAAATAATTGAATTTGTATCAGGTTTTGATATGTTTAGTTTCAAAAACAAAGTGAAAAAGTAGGTTATACAAGATACTTCTTTCTCATCATCATGAACTGTCTCCAACCTGTGGCCAGGTCTGTTTGGTAAAATGCCTCCATCTCCCTCTAACCTTCCACCATTATTCCTCTTTCACTCACCTCCTCTCACTTGCACACTTACTGCTATCTGTTCCTCCCATCTCTTCCTTGGTCTCTTCCTTGGAATCCTCTTCCCTTCCATCCTCATTACATTTCCATACAATCTCATCCTTGCTCCCTCAACTATCTCATGTACCCAGACTCTTGAACTTACATCTTCATTCCTAATCCTATCTCTTGTTGTTTTCATTTTATCCTCACCCAATTTTCTCTCCACTCTATTCATTATCATTTCCATCACCAATACAAATAGTAATGGTGAGAGGGCATCTCCCTGCTTGACTCAATTTTTTGATTAAGATCACTCTGTCCACCCTATACACAACTCACATTATTATCATACATATTCATTACTCTCCTAGCCACTCCTCTTTATACTCCAGCCTCCTCCATTGCTTTCTTTCTATCCACACTATCGCAGGCTTTTTCTACATCCAGAATGCCAATACCTGATCCTTTCCAAACTCAACATCTCTTTTACATCAACTGTCTAATCCCGAATATTAAATCTATCGCTGACCTCTTCCCTCTGAACCCATGTTGTTCCTCTCTTCGTCTTCTCTTCATGCTTTTCCTCATTCTCCTTTACAGAATATTTTTGTGTATTGACACATCAGTGTTATTCCTCTATAATTTCCACACCTCTTCCAATTCCATTTCTTGATTGTTAATATAATACCTTTTGTCCAAACCTCTGGCACTTTCTTCTCCACCATTAGCATTTTTATCGTGAGTTTGCCCTCTCCTGGTGCCTTTCCCTTCCTCTGCATTTTCAAGGCCTCTTCTACTTCCTTCCAGGTTAGGTCTGCTTTGTTCGGACGCCAGGTAACTACAATCCTGCCAACATTATGTGGTTATAATATTTTTTATCACCTCGTTTTAATACCTGTTTTGGTTATATATGTTACTAACTACACTAATGAGTTAGGAATAAGGGATGTTCAGTTCAGAGGAAGTTTACCTGCATTTGCTTGGAGAGAAAGTGGAAAACCCTTTTTCAAAAACCTCTTGGTACACTCGACCAGGATTTGAACCCTGATCTCCCTATCATCTGTAGTCTAGTCTAACATGAGTGATGATATGCAGCCATCGAAGCAGGTGGTTATATTATTACATATTAATTTATGAAGTTATAACGCATAAATATGAATACATTATTAGTTATTAATTTAGGTTGGTTTATTGAAATATATTTGTGGTTAACATATTGTGAATTACTATTTCTCTACATGATTTATGTTAATAAGTTGGAGTGACTATGTCAAATCCGTACTGTTCGACAATCACACATCCATTCTGGTTGATGGCTTGATTGCAAGTGTTCCCCCTATAGAAGTTGCTAGTTCTCTTGCTACCCTCGCAGCCCCAAAGAGCCCCCCCCCCCCTCCTTGTTGATTTCCCTTACCAAAAGGAATCGGAGCCAATCCTAAACATAATAGCCATTGTTACGCTGATTTGATAAAGTGAGAAAAAGTGAAGTTTGACAGTTGTTAAAAACTTTGATCTGTAAATTTTGAAAAAGTGTACATGAAATATGTTGTATATCAACCCCTCCCTTGGTAAGTAGCTTAATTTCTAAGAAATTCAATCCCACTCCAAGGGTTTAATTGGTATCCTTTATTTAATTTTGATTTCCCCAAGACACTGTGTATGTTCATTTCTTTGTACCAACTCTCTCTATTAGTGCCTATAATAAAATCATAACATAGTCCAGTAAAGTAAGTAAATATAAACGAAAAAAGTAGGGGATCTATGACTATTTCCATAGATGTTTATTAACACTTACTAGCCTATAACCTGAACAGGTATACAGATGTGGTGCTAAAAAAAATTACTCTTTCAAAAACTGATTAGTCTACCTCATGTTCGAGGGCAATTTATTTTTTATAGGAGGCAAAATGCATTTTCTGCAAATATCATTAAAGGTAACTATTTTATTCAAAAGTGTTAAGAGGAATTAATTTGAAGCATACATTATTTCCTATAGTCTAGTGTTTTATTTGTTACTGTTCAATAAAAATTGACTGAATTAAGGCACTTTAAAGGGGCGGCATTTGGGGACCGCCTTTCAGAAACCTGATTTTTACATGTGTGTTTTAAATCCTCAGTCCCGGCACAGATTTATCTGATTGACAAACCCTTCCTTCACCTCTGACAAGACGTGTATTAATCACAACTTGTGAATGTGGGTAATGCCAGGCCTCCACCGTGGTTCGGATCCCACGTTAAACTGTAGGTCTTACATTTCATCTCACAATCACCCTACCATTACAAATTAGCGTAAGTGCGTATAACCCGGACGGGTAGTAAGACGCGGTGCTAATATCATTATTATTATATTTAAAATATAATTTTATTCATCTTAGTCCATTCTTCTGCCAAGGTGGTGATTAAAGGATATTAGAGGTTTGAAAGTAGGTGTAAGGATCAATAGAGTTGGTAGAAAAAGTTTTTCTTGTAGTTAGTATTAAATATATGTTTAAGTGTAACGTTTATTACACCATTATTAAGGATTAGTCTTGTATTTAAGAGGATGAGAATTTACTCTTTGGGGGTTTGAGCTTTCTAGCCTCAATAGTGGGCTAGGAGGATTAGGGAGAGATTTTTTTTTTTTGTTTATACCACCATTTCCTACAGGTTTTTTTTTTTTTTTTTTTATGTTTAAAGTTATTTATTATAAATTGATTTAGTCGATCTTAAGGTGCGGCAGAAGGGAGCGCAAGTAATTTACACTTTATATATCATTAAATTTGTTTGGCCAAAATATATAAAATATTTCTCCAATAGCAACATAGAGTTTAGTTTTCTGCAAATATTAATATCAACAAATCTTGGATATCTGTCAAGGGTATCTTGGGAATTTATCAAAACTGTTTCTCTTTATTTAAACAGTTTTGACAAAATTCCAGGACACCGTTGACCGATATTCAAGATCTGTTGATATTAGCATGTGCAGAAAACTAAACTCTATTGAACCCTAAATATCTCAAAATCCTACAAAAAGGGTCCAAATCTCATAAAAATAAATTAATATATTTAACTAAAGCAATAGGAGTGAGCTGTGTGAGTATTAGTTTTGAATGTTGGGTGCACAACAGGAACCCAGGGCACGCAACTCAATCCAGATGTGGGAAGAACATGACGGTCAGTCTCCAGAAATATAAATATATTGTTTGAAACTAAGGAAGGACAGAGATAGTTTCACTAACCATAACATTAAATAAATTGCAAGAAGTGCATGTATATGTTTATTATAAATATCAGAATTAAATAAATATATCTATATAACAAGTTACAAGTATTATGTAAAAATATATAATAGTTCCTTCATTAAAGTCACAATCTGCAATGAGCTAGAAGGATTTAAGATTGTCTTTTCTTTCGATTAACAACTATTTTTTAGAATATATACAACAAAGAATCATTTAGCTTATTTTTCGCCTGAACTTTGCATACAAAGTTACTCAATATTATCTTAATACGAACCATGTAACTATCTAGCATCTGCATTCTATTATTCATAATTATCCAACATAATCAAAATGAGCATTGTCCACATATTTCTAATATATCCCATAATAACCTAAAATCATAATATTACCCTTAATTTATCAATCACAATATTAACCATACAGGAGAGTAAGTAAGAACATCCAACTTAAACAATATGTAGACAAGAAAAATCTAACCAGCATAGTAAAAAGGCGAGATTCAAAATTTTTACTTTATATCTTCTTTTCTTTTATCTATCAGCTCAATAGTGATATCCCAAAATTTATCCCTACAAACTAGACTGATATAAATAAATTTGACCATTTAAATACAATGTGAAAAATTTAAGTTTTATAAGGTTCAATCAGTTACTATTAAAAAATAATAACCTGTCAAAAGGGAATTTTGATAAATAACAATAAAAAATATTTACGCCGAAAATAAATTTATCCTTACATTTTTTTTAAATAGTCGGACGAAGCCGAGGCTTCTGTTATTAAGTCCGAGCAATGTCTAAGAGTACCGGACGCTTTCCTACGCCGGTCTTATATACTATTTGCAAAACTCGGGGAACACGGAACAAAGGAGTATCAAACACCGGGTGGGAAAGGCGAGTGACGGAACGAGCTTCTACTCATTTCTCGAAGCAATTGGAATGTTTGGGCACTTTGCGGGACAGACATATCTTTTCTTCTCAAGTTCTTTGGATTGGTTTGAGCACATGGCGGTTCCTAGCGGGCACGGTTAGATTCTTAGACGGAGCTGGTCAGTTGTCTGTGCGGTGGAATTGCAGTCGGTAGTGTTGTCGTCTCTCTCTCGGTTCGGAGTACAACGCCGCCAGGATGGTGAAATGGGTAAGTGTTTGTTATCGTTGACTTGTTCTTTTTTTTCTTGTATCCAAATGCTACACTATGTTGCTACTGGAGAAATATTTGGTTGAGCATCTGTTTCTATTATTTGTCTGTGCCCTAGGTCTATAATACATATTTAAATTGTATGTTTTTGTATGCGTCTTAATTCAATTAATACTCTTTTAAAGTGTTTAGAATGTATTCAAAAGAATCGATGGAACTGGCTGTCCTTAAGAGGTTATTCACTGAACCAATTTAAAATAAATAACGTTAGACCCTAAAGTAAAAAATGATTTACACAGTGAACAAGAGCCAATTATATATATAAAAAAACTTCCTCTAAAATATGTGTGAGAGAGAGCGGATGAATGGCAAAAGCCAACGGCCGTTTTCAACTAGCGGGGTGGGGGGTAGCGGGGAGTAGGAGTCAAGACCGTCTCTACTTGGCCTAAGACCTAAAGAATAAATCTTTCTCGCTGGAAAAAATGAATGTTAATGGTTCAGTCTAAATATTTTTGTGTGAGGGGGTGATAGAGTGGTCGGGTGGACCCCATGAGGTTATGGGGTTGTATTGGGGTAGTCTCGACATATTGACCTCTCTACAGGGGGGCACGATGTTCGTTCCTAACACGAGTCAGCCCAAGGATACAAAGGACGAGGGACTTATGGGTTGGGGACCACCTTTCGACTTGGCGGCCTATCTTTGTGAGGTAGAAATCTTGTTTTACAATGCTACGATATTTTCGTATTAAATTGGGTAAATAAACTTATATTAAAATAATGATGGCAACTATCACGAACTAACCAACGTAGTAGCTGTTACGAAAAATATGACGCGCATTCACATGATCATTGTGTTCATGCTTGTTTCGGAATTTTTTTTAAAGTTAACAACAAAATTATAACTTTTTCATAAAATAGTTTGTGGATGTAAATTAAAAGTTCAGAAGCAAAAAAAATATATATATTTTGAATTACAAACGAATCTATAAATTACATTTGGTTAAAACCACATCAGAGTTCCTGGCTACAGATCCATAGGTTCCGTGTTCGATCCCAATGGCTTTCAGAACTTTTCTTTGAAGCAATGGGTCTGAAACGGGATCAAACTTGATCTCGTGAGGACAAATGAGGATTAGAAGACTTAGATTAACGGCTGGAGGGCTTCTTGTGCTGACCACATAGCACCCTCTATCCTCAAATGTTGGTGCTATCATCGCTAACGACTGCGGCCGCTCGGTCAGTATCGCTCGATTGCGGGCTCACACCATCATTTTTTTAAATTTCTGTCGAAATCTTTTTAAAAACCTAAAAATCTCGTTTTAATTTTGTTTGAATAAAAGAGGGAAAAGCTGTGCAATTTTTGTCTCTTTCTACACTTTGCATTTTGCTATTCAACATCGCTTAGAGCTATGACCTGCAATACTACCAAATTATGTATAATTCTTACTGATAGTTACTTGTTTTGCTAACAGTCGTCATGATAGTTAGTACGAGTACTGTAGTTATCGGGATAGCACTTATTTACTTGTACTGAATTACGTCGAAAAACATATCCGTTGTACGATACATAAAGTTCTTAAATTAAGTTATTATTTGGGGCGTACAATTTATTAACCGACTGATTATATCATCATACAAGAATTTCTAAGAGCGAGAGTGAAAGGACCTTACAATTTTGCAGGAAAAGGTAATTTTCACATACCTTCCAGGGTTCTTTTACATGCCGCTACCCCTCTGAAGGAAGTTATGGCTAAGGATTTTTATCGCTCAAGAACAATTTGTTGCCTCCCAGTTGGGTTTGAACCCATAAACATCGGTTTTAACCCACCTCGGTGGCGTAGTTGGCTAACGCGCAGGTCGTGTTGAGCTCGATTGCTGAAGACGGGAAGATCGAGGTTCGAATCTCGGTCGGGTGAACTGGGGGTGTTTTTTAATAAATGGTTTTCCACTCTCCCTCCAAGCGAGTGCGGATTCACTTCCTATAAATTCAACCTTCCCAATTCCTAATCAATCAGTGTAATTAGTACTTAAGCGTGTAACCCGAACGGGTAGTAGGACGCGGTGCTAATAATAATCTACATTTCAGGATAGAATCGAGCCCACATTATCGATCAGGCTAAAACTTAGTATTTAATGGTCTTCATAAGGTTTTCCTTGGAGTTTTTGAAATTATACATCTAACCCTAAAATTGAGGGTAGTTTACTGATGGGTGAAAAGAGATAAAATTGCTTTTCTCAAAATCCACTCCAACGATTTTGAATAAATTTGGTATATAGGCATTGTTTAACATTACAAAGTGACAACTCTCTTTTTACCATGAAAATGGCTTTATGGATAATTTACATGAGCATTCTATCAAATCTCCGCAACTATTTGCGATAAACTTAATTGTAAAGTTATAGTACCCACTATGAAAAATAAAAACCTTTTTTTGAAAGATAATTTTATAAAATCAATATTTTCTGAGTTACAAGTAATGTGTGTGTGTGTGTGTGTGTGTGTGTGTATAGACACACATTTCACAATATATATTATTATATATAATTTTGAATTGTGAATTTGATTGTTATGCTCTTTGGTAGACAAAGATGTTCCTCTTTTATAAATGTTTTGTTATTTTTATTATTAGCACCGCGTCTTACTACCCGTTCGGGTTATACGCACTTACGCTAATGTGTAATGGTAGGGTGATTGTGAGATGAAATGAAGGAGCTACAGTTTAACGTGGAATCCGAACCACGGTGGAGGCCTGGCATTCCACACATTCACAAGTTGTGATCAGTACACGTCTTGTCAGAGGTGAAGGAAGGGTTTGGTTATCAGATAAAATCTGTACCAGGACCGAGAGTTGAACCCCGGACCCCCAGCACAGAAGTCCAACACCTTACCCCTAGACCCCCAGGACACCTTTGTTTCTGTATCAGTGTATATTATTTCATCTATGGTATTTTGTGGAGTGTTCCTGCAAAAATGTGTGTAATTTCGTTCCATAAATCTTACGAATTTTTGGTAAACGTCTCTATTTTAAGATAAAAGAAAGTCTGTGCGTTGAACCGTATCATTTTTTAAAAATTAATATTGATTTGTAATGCATACAACAGCTCAGAATGACAACACTTGACTATAACTCTGGTATTTTAGCTGTCTATATTTTTTATTAATGAATCCTCATAACTGTCAAAGATGGATTTTTTCTGGAGCCAAGTTGAAGATTCTCACACCCTTAGTTCCAATTCTCTCAACGCAAATACGGGAACAATTTTTATAAATTCCACCTTCCTCGCTACTGCCACATTAGTTTAATCAACATGTACGCGTACAAACCGAACGGGTATTATGAGTGGGAAGTGGCTACAAATATAAGAAACACTTGTTTTATTTTAACTTGTTTAGGGTGACTGGCGGTATAGGGTAAGGTGTCAGACTTTGTGCTGGGGTGGGGTTCAATCCTCGGTCCCGGCACAGATTTATCTGATTTCCAAACCCTTCCTTCACCTCTGACAAGCTATCTTGTGAATGTGGGGAATGCCAGGCCCACCGTGGTTCGGATTCCACGTTAAACTGTAGGTCCTCCATTTCATCTCACAATCACCCTACCATTACACATTACCGTAAGTGCTATAACCCGAACGGTTAGTAAGACGTAGTGCTAATAATATTAATAATAATAATACTAATATTTTATTTGAAGTAAATGTTTCAATTTTGCCTTATTACATTGATTTATATAATAAAATGAATTACTTAAATTTACTGTACAAAATTGTGTTTTTTAATTTGTTACAATAACATTGTACACAGTTATCGAAATCTTTAATAAAAAAAATTTGTTACCAAGACTATTAACAAGATAATTGAATAGTTATACAAACACTATAAGATATATGATTTAACAAACTAAAATTTAGATCATATACAATAATTAACCCATACAATATAGTATAAAAAAGGATATTGTTAAGTAACTTTTTTGTTACCAAGAAAAGAAATATTTAAATTTTAAGCCAACTAGTGCCACTAATTAAATTTGTTCAAGAAGATTTGAAAATAAATGCAGATCAAATTGTATCTGACGTTTATTTACTTTCTCCTTCTATGCTGATAGTTGATATTCATTATTTGACTGCTTGGTACAGGACGATTAATTTGATAATTAAAAAAACTAATATACAGGAAGGTACCATTTTTGAGGTCTATAAAAGCTATTAAGATAATTTCCATATATTTATACGTCATTTAACCCGCCTCGGTGGTGTTTTTGATTACACGCTAGTTTTGTGTTGAATTAGACTGCCAGGATGAGATCAAAGTTTGAATCTCGGTTGGGTGAATTAGGGTGGTTTTTCCTAAATGGTTTTCAACTCTCCCTCACGCAAATGCGGGTTCACTTCCTCTAAAGTAAACCTTACCAATTCCTAATCCATTTAGCGTAACAAGTACTTAAGCGTGTAACCCGAACGGGTAGTAAGATGCTGTGCTAAATAAAATAAATATTATACGTCATGTCATTTGATCTGCAGCTGTCACGTTTGATAAATAATATCAAAATATATTAATAAAACAATAATAAATATTTCATTTATTTGAAGTACCTAATATGCACTTTCTGAATCGAATGATTAAATCAGCACATGATTTAAAATCTAACTTAAATCTAGAACAGATACAACATTCAGTCACCGGCCACTGATTAATAAATGTCATAGAATAAACCCACATTATACTAGCAACAAATTTTTCGGCCATCCAGGATTCGAACCCAAAAACCTTAGCTCAAAAGACAAACATACTGCTGACTGAGCTAAGGTGTCGGACAATAAGGTGATACAATTTCATTAATGTTGACGGCAATGTTAACCCCCTCAAATAATTTCGAGAGCCCTCCTCCAGGGTGTCTGTGGACCCCATTTTGAGTAAATAGCCTGTCTCGTGGTATTGTGACCACATACCCTAGCTGCTGACCTAGAGGTCCGAGTTCAATTGCCGGCTAGTACCGTGAGATATCTCCTTAAAAGGGAATAATTCCCATTTGTCACCAAGGTTTGGTTGATTACGCTTTAAGTTAGTTTATGGTCGCATTGGCTTCACACCTTCATATTCACTAACATCATCTCACTCGTCTCATCACCCATGTCTCTGAAAGAACCTCCACCAAAAGGATGTAAGACTAGTAGACTCGGGCGTCCGTTGGGTAACGATACGTTAGTACTGGCTAATATTTCCTCAAACTGAGCTATAGATTGATGTAGCCCAGACACTCCAGTATTAGTAGTATTAGTATTAGTAGTGGTAGTATTAGTAGTAGTATTAGTAGTAGTATTAGTAGTAGTATTGTTAGATAGTAGTATTAGTAGTATTACTAGTAGTATTAGTAGTAGTATTAGTAGTAATAATAATAATAGTAGTAGTATTAGTAGCAGTAACATAGTAGAATAGTAGTAGTATTAGTAGTAGTAGTAGTAATAGTAGTAATAGTATTAGTAGTAGTAATAAAATAGTAGTAATATTAGTAGCAGTAATAGTAGTATATTAGTAGCAGTAATAATAGTAGTAATAGTAGTAATAATAGTATAGTAATAGTAGTAGTAGTAGTAGTATTAGTAGTATAGTAGTAGATTAGCAGTATTGTAGCAATATATTAGATTAGTAGCATAGATAGTAGTGTAATATAGTAGAGTAATAGTAGTAGTATTAGTAGCAGTAATTCTGTCAAGTAATTGCACAAACAAACAGAAGCACACAAAGACCTCGCGTTGCGAGTCCATCCTTCGAAGGACCCGCGCATCTAGTGTAGGCGTCACACCGACGCTCATGCGCCACGGTGGAGAAGCTCCATCACCCGCGACGGCAGCGTCAGTGGGTGGCTGGAAGCGCCGCGACGCGTGTTCTTCCTACCCGTCTCTCTCGTCTTCATGTGTAAGTAGTGCGTCCATTTGTCCGCGTATTCTCCAGACTGACTGCTGATCGCGACAAGACTTGAACCCATGGACCTGGCCTCTGTCTGGTGAGTCACTCTAATCCTAGCGGTAACAACAGTCGTCTACAACAGAGGAACCGACGTTTAGAGGCAGGGGTTACCAAAGTTTGAGCAAGTTTGCGTTATAAACACTCAACAGTTGGCGAAACACATTTTTTTTTTACATCCATCACTGTTTCCAGCCTGTGGTCTGGGCCAGTTATTTATTCAAAAAATATATTTTCCACTGCCGGCTGGCTAGGCCTGTCGTGGATTCATATGCCTTATAATCTATCTTAAGACTAGGACAGACACAACATCCAGTCCCCGGTCGTTAATTCATCGCCATGAAAGAGTACACCCATATTGTCACCGATGATAATTTTTTCTGTCATGCCGGGAATAGAACCCGGGACCCTTAGCTCAATATAAAGGCATGCTACTGACATAGTTAAGGTGTCGGATTCGAAAAACATAAACTAAATTTTTTTTTAAAATTAATTCAACCTATTTGTTTTAATTTAATTAAATATATTTGAAAAATGACACCTGGACAAGGGAGTGGAACCTAAGACTTCATCCCTTGTACAGTTGTCATTTTTCTACTATATTTAATTTGATTGAAATCTGTGTCCAAATACGGCCATATCCGTAACCAAAACTAATTTACGTCTTCGTATATTTTATGTGTTTAATTCTTTAAACGTCTAAAACTAATGAGGTGAGTTTCCAATATATTTAAATAAACCGTTCATTTGGTCAAATTTCTAATTAAAATATTAACTAATAATTTTACTTATTTAAACTAAATACAATATGTCGAAATCTTCGTGAATTAAAGAACAATCGTTATAACATGTTATTTATAAGCACACACTATTATAATAGTACTTTTGATAATTTAAAATATTAACTATTTACGATTATAATTTTTTTTTCGCCTCAATTTTAGACACACTATTAAACACACTAAACAGACGTGAGACGCAGATGATCCATGGGCCACGCTTTATCCCACCATTGACTCAAGGTCACTGGAATTGTCTTAGCTATAAAAGAAAACATGATCGCTCAAAAGTGAGAGTTTCCCTTGTAAAATGTGAAACCCCTAAAGACCTAAGAAACAATTTTAACGACACTAATTTTTTATGTGAAGTACTTTTATCAATGCTCTTTTTTGCCATATCGTATGGTAATAAAACTGTAAGTAGGATGGTTTAAAATTATAGATATATTTTTACAGTAAAAATTGTTCAATTTGTAACTATATTATATTATTTTATCAGTTTAATACTTTCTATCAAACGTGACAGTTTCAGACTAGATTACTTTGAATACTTAGAGTTAAAAGTGACTTTTAGTAACTTTTGTAACTGTCAGATTTAATCCTTTATAACATATAACATAATGGTACCCGCTTTGTTGGCCGTATAGTCTAAGGCGCTACTCTCACAGTAGACTAGACTGCTGATGACAGGGAGATGGAGGTTAGAATCTGTCTGGTGTACTGATGAAGGGTTTTCCAAAATGGTTTTCCACTCTCCCTCCGCTCAAATGCGGGCACACTTCATATAAATATACCTTCCTCAACCCTTAAATCATTAATATAATTAGTACATAAGCGTATAATCCGAGAGGGCAGTAAGACGATGCTAAATAAAATATTAACAACTTTTTCTGCGGTAATTCCTTGCGTGAATTATTTTCTTTGGTTTCGTCAAAGTTTGGAAATATACTTCATATTAACTTCACCAAGTATAGGAATTATAAATTTCGGTGTGAAAATTGTCTTATTCATAAAAGAAAAAAAATAGTTGAACTTTTTACAAAGTCTTCTGAAAATTGAAAAATGACACCTGGACATGGGAATCGAACCCGGGACCTTTGGCTTAGTACGCCAATGCTTTAACCACTAAACTATCCAGGAATCGTCCCTTGGCATGCCGAGTCGAAGGTGGCTGCGTTATCTGAAAGCTAGTGATCTTAATTAAATCACACATTTGTAGCTGAAAATTTCCACACGTCCATCATAGACTCTGCCTTAAAATATGAGTTAGTCTTGTGTGTGGTTATAAAAGAGCGATGCAAATATATTTGGAGAGCTTTTTAAATAGCTTAGCTCCACATCACTTCCGCGGTATTAAATTCAGTCCAGTGTGTCATATTTTCTGGCAAGCATAAAACAAGAGAGTTATTAAATAGAGTCGATAAAACACCGAGTGATATCAGAGTATTTTCTGCGGTAGTTTAAAAAAAAACTGTATTACGCCACTTACAGCTATCATAAAAGATTCATTTATAAAATACACAATCACTTAATCAGGCAGAATATTTGTTTATAATCTGAATCATTAAATCAAAATATAATTTAAAGAAAGCGCAATATTATATTGGTGTGTAAGAAAGATGCTAACGTGCTGGGTACAGTACTTATATGTTTAATGACGTTGCTTACTTGGAGGATTCGAAACTATTTTGCTAAGCAGGTTGCATCTAATCTTGACGCACCTAAGCAGCCGAAACACTATCATGCTTTTACGCCAATGTGCGAAATAATAATAAAGGGAATCAATTTAGCAGTTGAACCTTTGAGGAGTCTTGTTTAACCGTCTGGTAGCACACACTAACTCTACTATTTGTGAGGATGACCTGGTGGTCTAAGGGTAAGGTGTTGGACCTCTGTGCTGGGGTTCCGGTATTCAACTCTCGGTCCAGGCACAAATTTATCTGATTTCCAAACCCTTCCTTCACCTCTGACAAGACATCTTGTGAATGTGGGGAATGTCAGACCGCCACCGTGGTTCGGATTCCACGTTAAACTGTAGGTCCTCCATTTCATCTCACAATCACCCTACCATTACACATTAGCGTAAGTGCGTATAACCCGAACGGGTAGTAAGACGCGGTGCTAATATTAATAATAATAATAATAATAATAATAATAATAATAATAATAATTAGGATTGTTTTAGTGGTTTTGAAGCTCCACAGCCACCATTCCCATATTGTATTGAGAGTGAGAGTATATTTCCCTTCAACTAGATGGCGAGGTGTCATTTCTGTAGTTGAGAATTATCGAAAGAAAAAGTATCGACACTTTAATCATTTTAAGCATCGGAAGACTCGTTTAGGTGGACGCATGTTCAAAGACCGGGATGGGAAACTTTGTCGCCAATCGCCACAAGTGGTGAAAATAGAACATAGGAGTGTGGTGAGTTTAAGTTTGTCAGCTCTCAGAGTAAAATACACTTTTACTTGACGGTGTATGCTGGTTGAAACTTGTGACAAAAGTATTTTAAAATTTTCTATTAAATTGTCACACGTTTTCTATCTGAACAGTTTTCATCATTTGCTCCCGAGGCAATTGCAACCGAGTAGTTAAAATGTACATTTTTTGAACAAACTACTTCATACCGTGTGCGTTGTTTTAAGTGTACGATTGAGCAACCTATTTTCTGATATTTTACATGATGAGGCGAATTTCACTTCTCATTTGCAACACCTGTGGCTACATTCACAAATTTCACCCAACTAAGATATAAGGCGTCACTTTCACAGTAGATTAGACTGCCGATAAAGGGGATGTTAGAATCACGTTCGGGCGCACTAACGGTGGCTTGGGAAAGAAAATATTCTTCTGCCCGCAAATACGGATACATTTTCTCCAAATCCAACCATACTTATCCCTAACAAATTAACGTAATTAGTACATATGCATATAACAAGAATAGGTAATAATATATGGAGCACACAAAATAAATACAAAATAAATTGCGTAATATTAAAAACGCGAGTAAAAAGGGTTGTTTTGGAGGAGAGGTTGGAGTGAAAATTGTAAAGCCGTAGTGATGAATCAATTGTGGAAAACCACCGCCCAGTACACCCAGCAAGGATACGAACCCCGTTACCTCTCACCAACAGCAACTTTATGCGACGCGAGTCTAACGCTTCAGACCGCTTGGTCACCCTTGTTGGGAGTTGTTTATTTGCTCCACATTCCACTACCCGTATGAGCTAGACACATTAATAACACTCATGGGCTGATAATTATAGGTAACATTTTTAAGTAAATGTACCCGCATTCGCAGTAGATGGAGATGATAGTTAGGGAAATATCACCTCAGTGGAACTATTTGGGTTTTTCTTAAACTCAGATATATCTAGTAATGTAATAATAATAATAATAATAATAATAATATAATAATAATAATAATAATAATAGCTATTCCCCCACTAAATATAAATTTGTACCACTAAACTCTAAAAAAATTAAATGATCCAAACATAGGATGAAACAATACGAATTATATTAATTCATGTCTACCACAAACTAATACGTGAAGGGTAAAGAGGAAAGCTCGCTGCTAGTTCTAAAATATCATAAAATTTTCTATCGTGAGGATATAAAAAAATTACTGTATTTGTTAGAAGAAGGATAAATATAGAGTCCTTTTTCATCAAGATTAGTTTCATAGCTCTGCAAATATGCTTAAAAAGTCGTTGAAAGTGTGATGTCACATTTTCACACTATTTTTTTTATAGGCTAATAATAAAATTTAAAAATAGGGTTGTCGAGCAAAAAAAAAACCAATTTTGAATATTTCAACTTTATTTTTGCGTGAACCGTATTTTGAAATAACGCATCGTAGAACTAAATATTACGTTTGACCTGATCGTATGTGCGGCAGCTTCTCGCTTATTGAGACGGCCTCCTTAACTGTTGTTGTATTAAGTCTAATAAGTTGTAAGTGGTGAAAGTAATAATAATATTGCGCGTATATTATATCCGAGTTTGTGGAAATATTAACCAGTACTAATGTACCGTGGCCCAGGGGATGCCCGAATGTACTAATCGTACATCCTTTACGTGGAGGCTCTTACCTTGTCCCGATGATATGAGATGATGATGATAATGAGTATGAGAGTGTGTGAGCAGTGAAAAACACTTAAACCTAACTAAAGACTAACTAACCAAACCCTAGTGACCATTGGGGTAATTCCCCTTTCGGAAAAATAAAAATACCGAAGGTATCAGCAGGGAATCGAACCTGGCATATCCCCTCGGCTACGACTACCGGCCACTCAGAGCTATCCATAATTAATATACACACAGAATCATAAGTCGCTGCCACGTGATTATTATTTAATTCAATGTGTATCACAAACTCATACGTGATGATAGTTATTATTATTAGCACCGCGTCTTACTACCCGTTCGGGTTATACGCACTTACGCTAATGTGTAATGGTAGGGTGATTGTGAGATGAAATGGAGGACCTACAGTTTAACGTGGGATCCGAACCACGGTGGAGGCCTGGCATTCCACACATTCACAAGATGTCTTGTCAGGTGAAGGAAGGGTTTGGTAATCAGATAAATCTGTGCCGGGACCGAGGATTGAACCCCGGCCGCCAGCACAGAAGTCTGACACCTCACCCCTAGACCACCAGGTCACCGTGATGATAGTTCACAGTACGCCTGATGTACATTGGCTATGGTTCTTTCCTGCACGTGTTGATTCGATTATAATTACTTTCAAGGCTGTAGCCAGCCAATAGTTTCACATCCCCCAATTGCTGGAAGCTAGATAAAATTCTAAATGATTAACAGTTCTAAAAGCTCTCTGAAGTGAATTTTTTTTCATGGTAAAACAAACTACTAGCTGCCGAAGACTTGGAAAATTTCTAAATATAAACACTTTTTGAAACGCTGTGAAGTGGTTTTTTTTTTATGGTAAAATAACCCCCCAAATACCGAAGGATAGGAAAATTTCTAAATTTTTTACACCTCTAAAAGCTCTCTAAAGTGCTTTTTATGGTTACACATCCCCTTAATTTGTATTTGTATCTTAATTTTGATATTGTTTGAACCATAAATAAAGCCATATATATATATTTAGTCCATACAATTTCTCGGGGGGTTTGAACCCCCTCTGTCCCCCCTGGCTACGGCCTTGATTACCTTAGGTTATTTTTCCAAGTCACGTTTGGTCGATGGTCAACAAAACCAAGTGTGATGCGTTCCTCGTGTGATGTTTCAACTTGCCGAAAACGAATCACGTCGGACTTTCAGATAAAACGCAATCATGGCGTGGGACTACGGGGGTTTAATTAATTCTCATAACATAATAGGAATCTTATCTTTTATTTAAGCGTTATACTAACAATTTTATACTCTTTAATAATGATTTATTTCCGAGATGAAAGTAATCTCGATCCATACCAGTGGTCACGTAATCTAAAGTGTCAGTCTCACAAATTAACTGGATGGCAGTTGGTGTGGAGATCCAGGTTTGAATCTCTATTGCAATGAATATTTATTTTATCGTTGTAGATTTGCATACTTATGATTTATTGCTATGGTTTTCTGTTCTTCTCTTTCTACTCTAATTTGTGTGCATTTAATATAAATATAGCCTTCTTATCCTTACTCTTTAATTGAAATATTTAATAATCGCTTGTGTGGAACGTTATATTAAAATAATATTTTATTGATATCTTTGTTATAAATTTAGAATTTATTTATCATATAGCCCCCACCGGTGGGTACGCATTCTAAACGTCAAGATTATCTAGTTTGGTTCGCTGGTGATGGGCAGGTTGGAGTTAAAATCT
Source organism: Timema cristinae (assembly GCA_039000515.1). Taxonomy (NCBI): domain Eukaryota; kingdom Metazoa; phylum Arthropoda; class Insecta; order Phasmatodea; family Timematidae; genus Timema; species Timema cristinae. The sequence goes on from JBCFYV010002255.1 coordinate 27,030,421, forward strand.
AAGCTGAGTGTAGGCCTATTTATGGTGGTTTTTACTAAGTGGTTTCCTTATATTACTACACGCAAATGCAGGTAAATCTATCTACTTTCCACCGTTCTACACTTAGACCCATTACTATAATTAAATACAAATAGCCCGGATGGGTAGTAAGAGTGGTTAAAATATTTATACTTAACTCATAGCAAATTTTAAACAAAAGTAAACCTGAATTAAAATATGATCCAATTGCTACATTTTGACTATTGTTTACAATTTGTATTCATCAGGAAATTACAATTGCATAATTGAAACACGAAACGATAAATAGGTAAATAATGATCTAAGCATGACATATATATTTTTAAAATATAAATAGATTAATATTCAGGAAAACGGGTATATTTTTCTTTGAATATGTCTGGAGATATACTTTAAAAACGGCACAATCAAGTATTGCAACCACCCCCCTCAATAAGACGAACTAGCCACATATTGACACGACTATGGTAGAGAAAAGGATTATATAATTTAGAAGAAATGTACCCTCATTTGCGAGGAGTTATAGTGGGAAACTACTTAGGGAAAACTACCCCCAGTACATCCAACCGGGAATCGAATCTCGATCTCTCTGTCACCGGTTCTTCAGTCTAAAAAGGGACGTCTTTGACCAATGTTTCCTAAACTTTAGTGCGTGTACCCCCCTAGATAAGTGACGTAAAACTGAATTTTATTAATCATAACAAATTATATCAGATTTTGACGTTGAGATCATGGCATTTTTATAATACATTTTTTCCCCTCCGTCACGGCTATGTTTAACTTTCCCCTAGAGTTTGTTTAAAATTTGAAACGCTCGTTTATACTTTACAATATAATTGTTTCATTTTTTTTTTATGAAGAGCTGGAAGGGATGCGTTGGTTAGGCCATGATCCTCAAAGGTTTCCACGGCTTGCGATAATTTCGGAAACATTGCCTTAAGCCATGCGACCACTGATGCGGGCTACTAGAAATTAGGTCATGCAACCTTCAACCCAGGTTTGGTCAACTGATGGCCCGCAGGCCCTGTGTAACCCGTAACATAATTTTATCCGAGCTACCAACTACGTAGAAAATATTGCTACAAGCTCGTACTTATTATTATAACCTAAATTTATAAAATATATTTTCGTTGGTTTATTTTTCCACCGCATCCAGGCTATTTATTATTAATTTCATTGATGGGTAAAGATGAGGAATGTAGGGTAGGAAAACCAATTGGGGGGGGGGGGGATCAATATCCTGGAGTTTGAACCTGACCTACCCCTCACCCCCTGTCACCGGCAAGTCAAACCAGACGTTCATGACTTTATTCGACGTAAACACCGATGTGGGTGATGAATGCAGTGTATGTTTATAGAATATTAAGGGTACGGGTGAGGGGGGGGGGGAAGGGGGTGAGAAGAGTGAAAGTTCAATTCTAATTAAAATTTAGTTAGTGCTGCCAGCTGTTGAAAAATCACGAACTTTTCTAATGCACTTTAGATTATAGTTAAAAGCTGTCTCTGTCGTATTGAAATTAATTTAGCAAAAAAAGTATTTGCTGAGGTCCTATTGATGTTTTAAATAAGAATGTTATACTGTCTTTCCCCCCTCTGCCCTTCATATATAAACAACTAGACAATCCCGCACGGCGTTGCCCATGACCCACTGTGTTATAAGATTTATATAAGCCTCACTTGCCCCCCCCCACACTACTGTGACCACTGTAGTATAAGATTTAATAATGCCCCCGCCTCCCCCATGTTTCAAATGGAAACGTTATCTCTGAAACGTAATTCTAAGCCAGATTATGTCAATAGATATAGCTATATTATACCTTGTGTAAAACTATCGACATTTTTATGAGGAATAAATTAAATTTTCAAAATAAAATATAGCCTATGTTACTCGCTGATAATGTAGCTTATATTGGTGAAAGAATTTTTAAAATCGGTCCAGTAGTTTTTGAGTTTATCCATTACAAACAAAAAATCAAATCTTTCCTCTTTATAATATTATTATTTATATAAACAAGAATGTAGGTGATCAATTGTCTTAATTGGGCCGCTTACCGTAGTGCAGAGATGCGGTGGAGACACTCAAAAATACCGCGCTATTTAAAAATATGATTCATGTCAAAATATAAGTGAAAGGTTACAATTATTTTCTTGTAGGAATAAAATCCTTCAATTTCAAACCTTATCACTGTAATATAAAAATAATGGTATGGTCAAATTAGTTTATTTTCAACGCAAACATAGCAATTTTAAGATTAATGTTTTTTTTTAATTAACTTTTTAGCACCGATTCCTACTATCAGTATGGGTTGTACGCATGAGTTAAGGATGAAGAAAGGCTGAATTGAGAGTAAGTGAAGACGTACCTACATTTGCTTGAAAGGAGAGGGGAACACCGATTAGTAAAAATCACCCTCAGTACACCCGAATGGGATTCGAGCCCCGATCTCCCCGTCATTGGCAGTCCACTTTATGGCGAGGGTGATGCCTTGGACCATACGGCCACCGAAGTGGGTTAGTGTAAATGGATGGAAATCTAAATCTAGCCTTCGTAGAACAAAGTCGATATTTAATGGGTCACATATAAATGCGCCATTACGGCCTCGTATAAAACGTACAACTTAAATTCTAACGTTGTACAGTTTAAAAAAAATATTAAAAACATACGTATAGATAACTTCTGATTCTGAGTTGTATTAAATTTGAGTTTCTCTTTTAGTTTCACAACATCTTCCTTATGAAAGTTACGTAACGCAGGAGGGTGAGTGGGGTGGGGAGGATAAAAAAAAGGTATAAAAAAATTGTTACATAGTTTATGGATGACCCCTTAGTTGAGCACCTCTTTTAAATATTTATTTTATTTATTAGTATGTACAACACCAAGGAGTGAAGGAAGTCTTATTATAGCTAAAGTGCTAAATTACTTGTAGGAAAACAAATTTCCAGTAGACCTACACTAGGCCGAGGTTTGAACAAACAAATGCAATCTTGAGAGTTCGACACCTTTGACTCGTTCAGAGAAAATGTCGCAGTTTCAATAATGAAACAGGGTGACCTGGTGGTTTAGGGTTAAGGTTAAGGTGTCAAAATTCTGTGCTAGGGTCCGGGGTTCAATCCTCGGTCCCATCACAGATTTATCTGATTGCCAAACCCTTCCTTCACCTCTGACAAGACGTTTATTAATCGCATCTTGTTAATGTGTGGAATGCCAGGCCTCAACCGGGTTCGGATCCTACGTTAAACTGTAGGTCCTCCATTTAATCTCACAATCACCCTACCATTATACATTAGCGTAAGTGCGTATAATCCGAATGGGTAATAATAATAATATAATAATAATGAAACAATTAGAGACTAAAATGTTCTGGTAGAAATGTAAGGCTATTAAATCAGAAGGTAACTAAATGTATTCGAAGAGGCTTTCGTTATATTTTATATAACATTGAAGTATTAACAACATAGCTGGTCTAAAGCAGACTGATCTGCTTCGGTTGTTTGTTTGATTAGACTTAGCTACTGATAACGAAGAGATTAGAAAAGGGGTGGGGGGTGGGGTGGAGTTTGAATCCCTGTCGAATATACCGAGGGTGGTTTTCCCTAAATGAGTTTTCACTTTTTCTCCAATCAAATGCGCACACATTTTCTCTACTTTAAACTAAACCTTCCTCATCCCCAACATATTAACGTAATTAATACATAGCCTATAAGTATAACCCGAAAGGGTAGTAAGACGACGTGTTGAATAAAAAAAAAACATCAGACTGTGGGACTGTTACTCATTTTATAAAGTTTCTAGTTTAATAGGGTCTTGTAGGATAACTTAAGCTGAAGTGTTAACTTTAAAATCTGGGATATACCGAGAGCATTCGTTCCAATTAAATAGTTGGAAAACAACTTTTTTTTTTCGTAAAATATTCCATCTCTCATCTATGGAAATGATACGTTTATCAGTTTCTTAAAAAATTTCAACAAACTGTTCATGATCATAGTATACTTATCTTGAGTTAATAAAAGTAAAATAATTACAACAATCTAATGTTGATCTTCACTTGATAGCGAATAAAATCATTGAATCAAATAATTAAAATAAATTGTGAAATCTTAAATATAGTAAAAATATAACCTGAAGATAATATAAGATTTTTTTAAATACATATCTAGGAATGATGTATTATTATTATTATTATTATTATTATTAGCACCGCGTTTTACAATCCATTCTAGGTTATACCCCTAAGTACTAATTACGCTATTGGTTGGGAATTGGGAAGGTTGAATTTAGAGAATGTGAACCCTCATTTGTGTGGATGGAGAGTGGAGAGTCATTTAGGAAAAACCATCCCAACTTCAGCCGACCGAGATTCGAACCTTAATATCCCCACCCTCAGGAATCTAGCTCATCATGAAACTAGCGCGTTAGCTAACTACTCCACCTAGGCGGGTAATATTAAGTAAATCATCGCACAATTTCTCCTTAAATTCTGCCCTTTCTGTCTCTCCCTTAACGTGAACAGCCCATGACCCCCTCCACCTTAATTCTGGCACTTTTTATCTTGTGACCTTGTTTGGTATCGAATACAATTAACGACGTTGCTTACTTGGGAATTCTAAGTTATTTGGCGAAGCAGATTTCATCTTAACTCATGCACCTAAGCAGCCTAAGTGTAGCTATCGGTGCTCCTGGCTACGAGCTTAGGAGTCCCGGGTTTGATTTCTGGCTTGTACCTTAGGTATATTTTTTTTACCCAAAAGGGAATTACCCCAACGGTCACCAAGATTTGGTAAATTAGGTTAAAGTTAGGTTTAAGACTCCTACCGGCTCCACATCTTCATAATCACTATCATCATCACTTCATCCCATCAGGACATGGAAATAGCCTCCACGGGAAAGAAGTATGATTCGTACATTCGGGCGTCCCCTGGGCAACGGTAAGTTGGCACTGGCCAATCTTTCCCCTACTGGGCCACAATTGTTGTAACCCAGACGTGCAATATATATCACACTTTAAACGCCAATTTACTAAATAGAAAGATAGAGAAGAAAAACGAGTTGTACACCCTGTGAGGCCTCTGGTTTATTTGATGATAACACTTACCCTCTTCCGCAGACGAGTATATACACCCACTATACTTTCTACTATTTGAGACTATAGAGAATCGATTTGCATTCCAAAATTAACTTTTTATTGTTTCCCATTCTAGATAAATATGCTTTTATAAATAAACCATACCTTTCTAAAACAATGCAATGTAGCATTATTTTTTAAATAATTACTTTACGCATTTATTGTTTTTGTTTCAATATAATATACTTAAAACTCTTTGAATTACCATTTTACAAATAAATTCTATCTTGATTGGCCGCTACCTCAAAAGTAGCCAAAATATATTTGAAAACTAGCTTTGTAAGGCGTTTATTAGACTGGTGCCACAAACCAGTGAATAAACGTTCCATATTTTCCAGTTTGTCCTCAGCTAATTAACCCTCTTTCGTTGGTGTGTACGTTTTCAATGGGCTGTAGCTGGTGGGTGTTGTAATTTCGGTCGATAATAAAAACAGTGAAAGTCCATGTTGGTAAAACCCCCTAAGGACGTTCAAACAAGTATTGAATTTTTTTAACATTTTTTTGAATTGGAAAACCATTTTCACGCCTTACTAGATTGACAACATTGTTGTGAAAACAATTTTAATTTCATTTTTTTTAAAGTTTATTGAGGTTTTACTAATAGGTCTACATCATTAAAATATACAAGTGATTTTATTTTATCAAATATAAAAAATATTTTAACCACAGGCATTTTCAACCTACAGTAGCCCCATGGCTTCTTTGGTGCTGACTGACAACTCACAGTTGACTTCTGACTGCTTTGAAAAGTTACCAGACCAAATTATGTATCCCTACGCCTAACCATATGATCTACAAAAACATGTGTTTAGCAACTGTCACTTCTGACAGTCAAAATTTAGGTTTATACCTAAATGTTGACTGTCAGAAATCGGATATGAGCTGTCAGTCAGAACCAAAGAAGCCATGGAGCTACTGTATATATTATAAAGTATTTAATTTTATACGCACATGAACTTAAAATAGATAGTACAGTGCACAGAACAGACCTTTTCTCAACTCTCTCTATAAAAAAAATTGAGACATTTACTAATAGATCGTAAGATACTTTAAACGAAATGATATATTATTTCTTGCAAAAAAAACTTTGCATTTCACCAAAGAGAATAAAATAAATAATATAGGCCTGTATTCCTAAAGAAGAATTTTGACAAAAGAGGAAAATCTCTATCCATCAAAGAGCAACACAATCAAATGTATATTTCTCAGACCATATTTAGAAGAAAAAAATTCGTCCGCAAACGGTTGGTTTTATAAAAATATATTTAACATAAAAGTTTTTTTATTTTAATTAATATTCCTACATCTTTATAGTGATAAGTTATTTTGTATCTAAAATGTTGTGGAGATATGATAAAAATTATAAATTTCTGTTTATGTAGGGTACTGGTACCCTCAAATTTATTTTCATAGTAAATAAGATGCGTCATTTTGTTCATAGTGTTAATGCCTTGATACGAATTTTAATCAAAATTGTTAGAGCCAATTTTGAGAAAAAACTTTTTTCTTAGTATTTTGTTTATAAATATTACAGCCTTAATTTTTTGGTTTGATATCTAATTCAAATAACCCTCTGTGGTGCCTTATGAAAACTCTAGAGACCAAGTCTTATCCCAATCAGTAAAAAACTGTATCGGTTTTAGGCCTAAATACGGACACAAACATACGGCAGCGCAAAAAAAAAACACTTTTTTTAGGTTTAGATGGTCATGAAAGGTCAACATCCATTAAACTCTTCATTTTTTTTTGCTGGACGGGCAGAATACTTCCTCTCTCCAAGGAGTCGTAAGAAAATGAAAATATGGGTTTTAAGATTCTGCCTCTCTCTACATGGAATTACAGCCGAAACAGTTAATTGAATTTGTCCACAATTGATAACTAAGTGTTATGTGATCACGCCTAGAAGAGAATTATAATTTTAGCTATGGATTCAAAATGAAGGGTAGTTTTTGAAGGATAATTTTTGAAAGCTAATAATTTTTTCCAAACTGTTCTTTACAGTTTAATTTAAAATGTATGTCTGAAAAGTATTTTAATTAGTAAATAGTATTTTTTTTTCGGAGAGAAAAATAACTTTTAGGGAATTTGTAAGTTTTGATTTTTTTCAAGATTTAAATTATTAGAAAATAGCTATAACAATATTGCTCAAAATTAATATTTGGGGAGGGTTTAAATGATAAATAAACCTGTTTATTACTTTTATTTTGGATAATTTTTTATTTATTTAAAGCCTGTTTACTGATAGCCGAATTTATAAAATTTTGTTCCCAGCTTCAAGATACTATGATACAAAGTATGTAGCTTTCGTTCACTCTGAAAGGTTGCAAGCTTACCATTCATGGTTTCATATGGATAAGCTTATAAGACAGCGTATTAATGTAGTCCAGAGATGGGTAAACATGGTCCGTGGGAAAGTATGTTCAATCCGGCCCTCGGGATAAATTATCAAAGGGTGTTGCGTTGTGAAGCAGGCTTTTTGTAAAAAACACAACAAAAATGTAGTTTTAATAAAACCATGCAAAAATCAACATTTCCGAACTTGGTAAGTCATGCCCAAAAGTATATAGCAATGTTTACATGTTCGTATTCATTCATGCGAACAAGTGCTTTCAACAATAAAAACTTAGGAAAAGAGGTTTTATTATCAGACTTACTGGTGAGCATCTGTCTTCTCTCTTGAGACTCACCTCTCCACAGTTTCACTAAACTTACACACCATATAAATCTTCTGAACTAATTTAAAAGTATTCTAAGCAACTAAGTTATTTATGATTGTTATTCATTCTCAATGTATTTAAATGTATTCATATCAGTCTATCACGTGTACTTGTAATTAAAAAAAAAAAATTTGAAGAAAAGTAAACGAATAACTGTCTTTGGTCCACCAACTTTTTTTGTTAATTTGGTCCTCCTGTAGGTAAGTTTGCACATCCCTGGTGTGTTTTGTCAAGGTAATATTACTTAAATCCATACACGGTAGACGCAGCCTATCCTACGTGTCATGCTATATCATTTTTATCTCAATGATAATATCGGAGAAAGTTCCTCAATAACGCTTGTTTTATAACAAAAGTTTATTTAATCAGATGAGTACAAAAAGTTTACCAACAAGGTTTACATTGTTAAAAATAATTAATTTCATGCGTAAACACCAGTAAAACCAACAAAAATAACCGAGGGAAAATTACATGTTTTGGGGGTAATCCATAAACCACGTTTACCTTATTTTTTGACAACCCCCTTATCTAACACCAAGTAGATACTAGCCCTTTCCCTTCCACCCCTTGTTACCTAACTTTTCACATCAAGATTGAATGTAATTATATCATAGGGAAACTTTTGTAACACTTCAAGAGGGAATAAGGGTTAGTAATACTCAGAATCCATTTAAAATCTTAAAAATAATTTATTTCAAAACATAAACACGAATATAATTTATTTCAACATTAGAATTTCAGTATAAGAAATGTGTCACGTAAAAATGTGATGTATGCCTCTCCCCCATGTAACATCATGTAGATATCAAAGTTCCCCCCATGTAACATCATGTAGATATCAAAGCTCCCCCCATGTAACATCATGTAGATATCAAAGTTCCCCCCATGTAACATCACGTAGATATCAAAGCTCCCCCATGTAACATCATGTAAACGTCAAAGTTCCCCCATGTTACATCATGTAGATATCAAAGCTCCCCCCATGTAACATCATGTAAACGTCAAAGTTCCCCCCATGTAACATCATGTAGATATCAAAGCTCCCCCCATGTAACATCATGTAGATATCAAAGCTCCCCCCATGTAACATCACGTAGATATCAAAGCTCCCCCCATGTAACATCACGTAGATATCAAAGCTCCCCCATGTAACATGTAAACATCAAAGTTCCCCCCATGTAACATCATGTAGATATCAAATCTCCCCCATGTAACATCATGTAAACGTCAAAGTTCCCCCATGTAACATCATGTAGATATCAAAGCTCCCCCCATGTAACATCATGTAAACGTCAAAGTTCCCCCCATGTAACATCATGTAGATATCAAAGCTCCCCCCATGTAACATCATGTAGATATCAAAGCTCCCCCATGTAACATCACGGAGATATCAAAGCTCCCCCCATGTAACGTCATGTAAACATCAAAGCTCCCCCCCATGTAACGTCATGTAGATATCAAAGCTCCCCCCCATGTAACGTCATGTAGATATCAAAGCTCCCCCCATGTAACATCATGTAGATATCAAAGCTCCCCCCCATGTAACATCATGTAGATATCAAAGTTCCCCCCATGTAACATCATGTAGATATCAAAGCTCCCCCCATGTAACATCATGTAGATATCAAAGCTCCCCCCTTGTAACATCATGTAGATATCAAAGCTCCCCCATGTAACATCATGTAGATATCAAAGCTCCCCCCATGTAACATCATGTAGATATCAAAGTTCCCCCCATGTAACATCATGTAGATATCAAAGCTCCCCCCATGTAACATCATGTAGATAACAAAGCACCCCCCTTGTAACATCATGTAGATATCAAAGCTCCCCCCATGTAACATCATGTAGATATCAAAGCTCCCCCCATGTAACATCATGTAGATATCAAAGTTCCCCCATGTAACATCATGTAGATATCAAAGCTCCCCCATGTAACATCACGGAGATATCAAATCTCCCCCCATGTAACGTCATGTAAACATCAAAGCTCCCCCCATGTAACGTCATGTAGATATCAAAGCTCCCCCATGTAACATCATGTAGATATCAAAGCTCCCCCCATGTAACATCATGTAGATATCAAAGTTCCCCCCATGTAACATCACGTAGATATCAAAGCTCCCCCATGTAACATCATGTAAACATCAAAGCTCCCCCTTGTAACATCATGTAGATATCAAAGCTCCCCCCATGTAACATAATGTAAACATCAAAGCTCCCCCATTGCCACCCTCTCAACAACCTTAAGTGATTTATGGATGAATTCTTGCAACGTGAATTAAGGCAGTCGTTGGTTTGATTAGGAAATCAAAAAGTGTACAAAATCGCTCTACCGAGTTCAATCTGAATTGAGCCACATGATATTTTGCAGTAATAATGAGTTCAATTCCCTCCTATAAAACTTCTTTTTCACGTTTTTATTGTAACATCAAATATATACAAGGGAATTCTTTACTTACACAGTGGCTCACACATTGGGTGTGGGTGTGTTTGTTAGAGGAGGATAAAGGATACAAGCTGGTAATCAACCCTCCCACCACCAAGCTTGCAAATAATTTTAATAAAATATTAAATTCATGTACTTTAAGTACAACTACACTATAGAGTACTGATGGGATGGGGATGACGTTGGTTACATTTTAAGACCAAGTTTACGACTTGATATTCAAAAAGTCCTACATTACATTCATTAAAAGTTTCCCTAAAAGTTTAAACTGAAAAAATTACAGATACAATGGTTTTGATAAATTATATTCTTACTCCCTTCAACTCAATATAGTTATTATTATTAGCACCGCGTCTTACTACCCGTTCGGGTTGTAAGCACGTACGCTAATATGTAATGGTAAGGTGAATGTGAGATGAAATGGAGGATCTATAGTTTAACGTGGAATCCGAACCACGGTGGAGGCCTGGAATTCCACACATTCACAAGATGTCTTGTCAGAGGTGTAGGAAGGGTTTGGCAATCAGATAAATCTGTGCCGGGACCGAGGATTGAACCCCGGACCCGCAGCACAGAAATCTGACACCTTACCCCTAGACCACCAGGTCACCTTTCAACGTTGTAAATGTCTGGGTGCACCATTGTCTCTCACTTATTTAATACTAGATTTTTTTAAAAAAGAACACGTTTATTTAACAATAAGTAAGTTTATAGAGTATTATCTGTGCCTACACTAATTTTAACAAATGGAAATTCAGCCATACCAAATCTTCTGGGTTCTCATGGTAGTTTATCTTCTGGACTAAAATATAAAAGAAATGTTAGTGGTCACGACAAAATCATTAAAACCATAATAGACTTAGATGGGATGTATGCACCATTTAAACGTCTATAAAATTCTGAGATCTAGCTAAAAAAATAATACAATATTCGTTGATATTAGCTATACTCTAGGTCTTGCCTGACTATAAAAACAACTTGTAATTCAAGAGGCAAACTACCAGAAAACACTACCAGTATATTTTTTTTCTTCATAAAATAAAGTTTATCTTGTTTTTATACTCAAACCCCTCATGGGTGGTGGTGGATTGGGCCGTTTTTATGTGAGAGATTGTTGATTTGGGCACCACCGATTCAACTATAAGGAAATGTAAACAGGTGAGTTGGACACCTAAAAAGGTGACCTGGTGGTCTAGGGGTAAGGTGTCAGACTTCTATTCTGGCGGCCGGGGTTCAATCCTCGGTCCCGGCCCATATTTATCTGATTACCAAACCCTTCCTTCACCTCTGACAAGATATCTTGTGAATGTGGGTAATGCCAGGCCTCCACCGTGGTTCGGATTCCACGTTAAACTGTAGGTCCTTCATTTCATCTCACAATCACCCTACCATTACACATTAGCGTAAGAGCGTATAACCCGAACGGGTAGTAAGACGCGGTGCTAATAATAATAATTATAATAGTTGGACACCACCGGTTATATTATTAATAGCACCGCGTCTTACTACCCGTTCGGGCTATACGCACACCACCGGTTAGAATATAAGAGTTTGTTAAAAGGGGATTAGCCACTTCATAGTGAAATAATAATGGGAAATGAATACCATAAATAACCCGAAGACCATAGTTCATTTTAAGTCATCCATTTGAACTTTAGCTACTCCCTACAGTATGTCCGAGGTAAAATTAATGATTAGTGATAGGGGAGCAAGTTAGGTCAGGTTAGGACTTAATCCACCTTGGGAGGGAAATCGTATTGCAAGGTAGCAGTGCCCTATCCACCTTTGGAATGGTGATGGTGGGATGTTGGTTGTAGCCTGGGGTGCACAGTCCACCTATGCGCATAGTTATATATTATAAACAGGGAGTCGAACCTAAATACTCAGGGGTTCTGGTTCCTATTGTTCTTCAAACAAAATTATAAAGGTTCTGGTTCTATAAAAATAAAATTTCATTTTCTTTTCGGTTCTTAATTAGGTTCCGGTTCTAAAAAATTTAAACATACATTAGTGTAAGTACTATTACCATGTAAATAGATCATACTATTAAGGTGATAGGCCCTTTTCACTTAGTGTGGAAATGCCGAGGCATGGTAACAATAATTTTTATTGTGTTGCAATTTTCTTTTCGGAATCGGTTTGTTCAAGAATAGAAGCATATTGATTAAGTTATATTTTTTATGTACACACCTCCAATATAATTTTAATAACGCTCAAATATCAATAAAATTTACAGTTTTTAATAGAAAACTACCGGATTAATAACAAAATATAAGAAAACGTAACAATTAATAAACATCGATAAATTATCTTAGAAGGGGTTTTGAAAATATTAACTAAAAATTTCACTTGTTCTCGAGAAAACTGGTATTTACAAATGTATGCTTATTCTGTAAGAACTGTCCGGTAGCTAGCACCATCTACGGTTTCCGTGATCCATCTGTTCTTGTTGGCGCGGAAGGATACTTTGGTCGATTGTGAAGCCACGCACCACCTTTCACCCTTCCGCTCACCATCCCACAAAATAGGTTTCAGACATGTAATCGACAGGGCCAATGGCCTTATATTTATAGTATATTACAATACGAGTTATTAATATAAAAAATACTAATAATTCAGGAGCTTGATAAATGTACAATTTATCTAAAATCCAGTGTTCCATTTGAGCAGATCATTTTATTTTAGTTTTGTTTGCCAGAACTCTAAAACATTCTAAAAATACGGCCTCTATAATCTAGTGATCAAGTTTTTGGCTACAGATCTAGAGGTCCCGTGTTTGATCCCTATGGCTTTCAGATTTATCTGTTAAACAGGCTCAAACTCGGTCTTGGAGGACAAGGGAGGGGTTACTTGAATAACGAAGTAGCAGTTCCAGTCTAAAAAACTAATATTAATTGCCAAAGGATTCGTCGTGCTGAACACATGACACCCTGTATCCGCAGAAATCGGCATTATCTCTACCAAGAGACGGGAGGCCGCTCGTTCGGTATGGCTCGATTGAGTGCTGATGACATGGAATTTTTATTTTAAAATTAATATATTTAAAAACAACTTTATTTTATGTGTACAATATTTTCAATTTAAAAAAGGTAAATAAATTAACTAAAGCTTGTTTAATCCCACCAAATCAGCTACTTACCATGTCGAAGCCAAAAGAAAATAATGTATATCTATATGATATTAGTTTATTTGTATTAAAAAATTAAATCACCTGTAGTCCCTTAGTGTGGCTGTCAAATCTTTTTATGTACAAAAGCCTTAATCTAGTTTTTATTAATAGGCTACTAAATAAGTTTACGGCTATATTCTCGATTTCAATTCAAACATTTTAAATGTTGGTACTCTCTTGAAGTTTTTAATTTGTAGACACATCAAATTAATAAATGAGTTTGCAGGGTTAAATATATAAACTTTTTGTAATTTACCTAAATAACTATCTTAATAATATCTTTAATGTGTCATCTACTCTCCATGTCATTTAAATCAACTCCACCAATTAAATAGTTAAAATGATAAATTATCATTATAACTATAAAATACCTTCTGAACTACACACAATGAACAGAATTGTTGGATGACTTCTTTCTTGTTATTTGAAGGCAGAAAGAAAATGTTTTAAAAATGTTGACTCCCTCTTCTTAACCCTCCAAGCAAACTGGTCGTCCAACAACCATTTATATTGTCTAACTTTTAGTAATAACACTTTAAAAAAAATTCTTTGTATTTAATTTAAACTTCATGTACATCTGAGCAGTTTCTCATTTTTCAGTAATCTCCCTTCTTAGATTTGTTTGTTAATCCCCGAGAAAGGGGAAAGTTTTATTTTCAAAATAATATAAAATTTCAGAAAGAAATTAATAAAATGAAATTATATATTTTTTTATATAAAACGTAAGCACCTTTAAGAACCCATATGAACCTTTATTAACCTAAAATTATATATCAATTACAGTTCCGCTTCTTAAAAAAAATACTTTCTGATTTCCTGCTATGATTCTGGTTCTTAAAAATAACCGTTATTTTCTTTATAGGCTCTGGTTTCGGTTCTACTCCCTGATTAAAAATAAATAAATGTTAATATATCCCTACTACTAATAAAACAAAGTATTAGTCAGTATGTATGTTGCCTAAGATCTTTGGAGCTGCTTAATTAATTTTGATGCAATTATTTTTTATTCTGTAGGATATTTTATCTAGGTAGGATTTTAGCATATATATCATCATGCTATTACTTCATAGAGGTGAGTAGTAAACACTATATGCAAGACTATAAATAAGGTAATAAATTATACACAAAAATTGCAGTCCAATTATTTACAGGAAGAATTTTATCTGACAGAAAAAAAATACTAGCTCTACTTTCACGTATTAATACGTCAGGTCATCTGAAGTTGTCCCTTTTTGATTGATAATATCACCAATTATAAAATAACACTAATAATTATGTAAAATATAACAGCAAAATACACGTTCGAATTTTCTAAAATGTATCCCGTGCCAAAAAAAAAGCTACTATAATAATGGATTATTGACCTACAAGTGACGGCTAGACCCACCACTCACGCAGGTGAAATCAAGAATGACTCATTAAGTTAAGGTTCCTTAGATCGTAACCAAATTTACTCGGAAAACTGTGGTAATTCTAGAGCTAATACATGCAAACAAGAGTCCAGACCGGAGAAGGAAAGAACGCTTTTATTATATCAAGGTGACCTGGCGGTCTAGGGGTAAGGTGTCAGACTTCTGTGCTGGCGGCCGGGGTTCAATCCTCGGTCCCGACACAGATTTATCTGATTACCAAACCCTTCCTTCACCTCTGACAAGACATCTTGTTAATGTGGGGAATGCCAGGCCTCCACCGTGGTTCGGATTCCACGTTAAACTGTAGGTCCTCCATTTCATCTCACAATCACCCTTCCATTACACATTAGCGTAAGTGCGTATAACCCAAATGGGTAGTAAGACGTGGTGCTAATAATATAATAATAATAATAATAATAATAATAATACTAGATAAAACCAAACGGCCCATGAGTGAAGCGACCGTTCCAATCGACAGGGATTACTACTAGATTCTTCAATCAGTAAATTGCAACGTTTCTACATTCTTTACATTACAAAAAAATTGTAATAACTTTTTCTAAAACTAATTCTTATTCTTTTATTTTAATTAAATATATAAAATAAAATACATCATCATCAGTGATAAAATAAAAATAATGAGCGAATAACGTAAGCAGTATTTACTATAACACATTTTTTTTATCACTGTTCATGAGCCTGTTAATCTTAAATGTAATGTGTCTAAAATTTTAATGTGTTTGTTTATTGTTACAAAGGTGTCTTAAGTTAAAATTTTCGACTATCATTAATGATATGAAATTAATGGTTTTTCATGTGCATTTTTTAATTTCTATACTTGTTTAATATTCAATACAAATCTCTGTGGTTTTTAAATCTTTAATATGTTTCACTAAACACTGATTGATTCACAAATAATACTTCATACAGTTAAGATACGATTCACATTTTTACTAACTTAATTTTCTATTGAATGCATTTAAAAAAAAAAATTGTTTTGAGTAACAAACGAGTTACACGCTATCTTATCTTAATCGTGTGACCATTGAAACTCAAAAGATCATTTTACATTCATATTAATATGATTTGCTATTCATAAGAATTTTAGCGTATCATATCTTATTTTAATTATTTCACTTGTTAGTTCCAAGCAACCAATTTAACAGTTTGATGTAGCTCGATTTAAATTGTAACGCAGGCAACCATTTTCTGAATATATTATTTGTTTCAACGTTCACTACTAAGTAATCTTATTTTATTACATTTCATATTTCAGTAAATGGTGTAAATTGAATTGACTGATGAGATAAGATTTACTTAATAAGAAACAAGTTACATATTTTACTAAATATTCTCTTCTCTGATTAGTAATGATAATGATAATAATAATAATAATATAATAATAATGATAATAATAGTAAAATAAAGGCATTGTCTTATCTTGTTTGGTTTTGAAAGTGAGATATGAAGTTCAAATCCTGACTACGTGTACTGAGGTGTTTTTATTAATAATGACGTCACTCCTGTCTCTCTTGCCTTGAAAATTCTGGAACATTTCCTCTAAATGTTATATTTATTAACCCTACTCTAGTAGCTTAGGACAGACAACTATGCAGAGAGTACGAATGGATAGTAAACGTGAATCTATAAAAATAATAATACTTTTATGAAGTTATTATAGTTTAGACCTACCAGATGGTTTTGATAGTTTTCAGTTTTTAAAGTTTTCAATTATATGTTATTATAATGCTGATTATACCTTGTTAATGATATAAAATATTATTTCATGACCTATATTGTTCATTATTCATTATGTTTACTGAGGTTGTCTTAGGAAGTTTGTGGCGGCTTAGTGTTAGAAAGTTAGAAAGAAAGTATTTTGTTCATTCGCTTTTTAAAGCCTTTAAAAAATCATATCAAAGGGAAAATTCCAATTAAAAAAATGGTATAAATGTTTCGTGGGTATGGAAGACAACTCAATACTGAAACTCAAGAGGTTTTTAAAGTAAGTGAAAAAACAAGCACGTCAACAACGCAAATCGAAGACTGGGCTCAAAAGCCAGAAAAGGAGAAAGTTTGGTCCAATTTTAATTGGAAGGCGCTTTATCCGACAGATAGAAAAGTTACTAGCTCTATTCATTCCTCCATTCATATTCCGATGTCATTATATGAGATCTGAAATTGCCACTTTTGATATCTATGATCAATATCTATCAAATAACACTAATAAGATAATAAAATGCTATCAATTTTAGCCATATTTGTATTTTATAAAAGGTTCTTCCTATTAAAATTGGATTGAAGAATATCCCCACGTCTTCCAATAACTCCTAAACATCTATTTATTCAACCTCCATATGTAAAATAAATAATCATCAATGTTTTGCTTTATAAAAATTTTGAATGGGCAAGCGGTAAAATTTAAGGAAGGACACATGACATTGGAAACCAATAGAGAAGGTGGGGGAAGTGTAAATTATTTTTGTTGAAGGGCCGCAAAACCATTTTATAGAAGCTTCGCAGGCCACAAACTTTTGTCGACGTAAAACTCTATTTGTTACAATTAATAATAGCTTGAAAATCATGTTATTCATAGCCATTATAATGATTGAATAATGTTTATAATAACTGGTACTTTAAAAGTTACGCCTCAGAAATATATATGTTACCGTTCAAACCCGATTCCAGGAAAAACTAGATCGGACTAGGCCAATTGAAAAATACTAATGCCTCAGGATGTACTAGTTTAGCCTAGTCTAAATTTGTTAAGTCCTAAAATTTTGGCCTAGATCATAGGATAAGTTAGTATAGCGTACCATTTTTCTAGGCCAACCATGTTAGGTTAGGTTAGGTTAGGTTAGGTTAGCTGACACCATTTGCGTGTGAACATTTGAATGATTAAACCTGTCCAAGGTCGATTCATCGTATGGGTTAAGAAGAATTAAAACTAGCATTGCCTGAAAATATCAGGCTATACTGGTCAGACCTACAAATGGAAGGATTTACCGATTCGGCCTAGTCCAATTTTGTCCTGGAAATTGGGTTAGGACGGCAACATATATATTTTTAATCAACTAATATTTTGTATATTTTTATAGAAATATAAAATACTTAATACTTAATGTATCGGCTTATGTTCCGTGGGTCACATTTTGCCCACCTTAGTTCCAGAAAGTAGGACAGAGATAAAGGTATTAATGTATTGGGTGGTAGAAGAGTAACATAATTAAATAAATAACTAATAGTCTGAGAGAATGGAAAGGATTACCCACATGCGATTAATAACTGTGGTGTTCAAATCTTCTCTTTACGCGAATTCTGATGCACTCTCTCTAATATACCTTCCTCGTCTTTACCTCTTGGATTGCGTTGCTAATAGGCCACAAAAAAAGGGGGGGGATACAACACTTTTAATTAAGAAAACTAACATGTATATAAAGCACGTACGAGAACCATGGATATTAGGAAATAAAACTGGATTCTTTTTTTGAAAAAGTTAAGAAAAAAACCTAAGAAAACATGGGAGAACCATATAATGAAGAAAATAACACTTTTAGCTCTAAAGAAGACATGTGATCAATGTTATTGCCAAAATAACACTTCTGTCTTCATAGAAAGTAGAAGGACAAAGAAGTTAAAGAGGGGGAAATACACTTGAAATGTTATGTTAGACAGTAGAGAAACCAAATAAAGAAGTAATGATTGTATTTGTAGAAAACATTTAGAGTGGAATGAAAACACATTGAAACACCACTTTAGTCTTTACATGGAGTAACAAATAAGT
This sequence comes from Timema cristinae, assembly GCA_039000515.1. NCBI lineage: Eukaryota > Metazoa > Arthropoda > Insecta > Phasmatodea > Timematidae > Timema > Timema cristinae. The sequence continues at coordinate 27,049,093 of JBCFYV010002255.1, forward strand.
ACAAAAGTAACATTTTTGCTTAGTAGAATAAATACAGAGCTAGTGAAAAATAAAGATGAAAGAGAAACTGATAGGCCTATATGTATATTTCTAATCCGAACAAAACAATTGAACCCTATGAATCGATTGAAAGGATAAAAACAGCATTAGTGATAATATAAATATAAATGAAAGGGATCGAGTCAAAAAGGCTCGTTATAATATCAAACATATTTAAAGAGGACGTGGACTGTGCTGACATTGGTTGCAGTTTTTTTTTATATCAAGCATACTATTTTTGGACGAAGTTATAAATTACTTCAGTACATATGTAGTTCCAGATAGAAACGAACATGCAGATACGCTCTCTTTTTTGGGTTAAATATAACGTAAAGATTAATGGTAATCTAAATGTAGAAAACGTTATCGGTTGAAATACTTATATCTATGGAAGAGCCCTGGTGATAAAGGCAATATCAGACAAGAATTCACTATAACAAACCAATGGTTCGAAGACAGCGTTAAGATGGCTAAAAATTTCCTGGAGGGGACATCAATACAGATCACAACCTGCTCGTGGCAGATATAGGAATACGACTGAAGCATGTTAAAAAGAAAAAAAAAAATTCTAAGAAAGTGAGATGTGGCAAAGCTACAGAACAAAAACACCGAGGTATATACAAGAAGCATGGAAGAAACGCTGGAAATATCAAAGCAGAATGCGGATGTATCAGAATAATGGGATACCATCAGGAGCGCAATGTTAAGGACGTTAGAAGAGGAAACTAGAGAAGTAATAATAAGAGGAAACAAGAAGGAGTGGATTACACAGGAAATGCTGGATAAAATAGATCAACTTAGAAGAGGGAAAAATTATTCCTCAGAAGGAAGAAAAAATACAATATAGAAAACTGAACGAGTTAAGAAGCGTGACAGAGCAAAGAGTTTGACCAGGATAGACAAAAAAAAAAAACAAGCAAGCAAGAAATGCTGAACAATCAAGGAAGGATAACATTATTCTCAGAAGAAAACAAGGAGGTATTGATGGTATGTATAGAGGATATATATGATTCTCAGTCAGATCATGGAGGACTGATGTTGGAAGAAGAGATGGATTGAGACTAGGAGTATCGTGGACATAGGATAGAAAGATGGGAAGTTGAGAAGGTGATCCAAGAACTGAAGAAAAGAAAAGCGATGGGATGTGACCGAATACCATCTGAGGCACTTAAGGCCTTAGGGACTGGTACAATAACAAGACTAACTAATCTAGTTAATAGGATATACGACACTGGAATTTGGCTGAAAGATCTACTTAGGACCACTCTGGTTCCTTTACCAAAGAAGTGTAATGCCAAAGAATGCAAAGATTATAGGACAGTTTTTATATTTATTATTATCAAGGCTGTGACAAGGATAGGGCTGAGAAAAATAGAAATAAAAATAGAGGGAAATATGGGAGAGGACCAGTTTATTTTTAGAAAAGTAAGAGGGACCAGAGATTCAGTTATAGGAGCAAACAAGGAAATGTATGTTTGTTTTCTTGACTGGGAGAAATCTTTTGAGCAAGTGGATTGGGATTATGCTATTGCTGGTTTTAAAAAACATTGGTTTAGATTGGAATAATATAAGACTGATAAAGCAGCTGTATATAGGACAGAAAGTTGTGGTGAGAAAGGAGGAGGATGAAATGGAAGAGATGAGCATTGGAAGAGGGGTGCGACAGGCATGTCATATGTCACCAGCACTTTTCAATAAATACGTCAACAAATTAACGGATAAAGCTCTAGAAAGGGCACGAGGCATTGCAGTAGACGGAGAACTACTAAAAACCAACAGTATGCGGATCATCAAGCGGTGTTGGCAGAATCGGAAGAAAAACTGCCGACACTATAGATGGTATTACAAGAGTGGGGAAGGAATTTGGAATGAAGGTAAACATTGTTAAGATGAAAGTGATGATAGTTGGAGAGGTAGAAGGCAATGTTGTTATATTCATTGAAGGGAAGAAACTAGAACAAATAAGGTCGTTAAGATATTTAGTAAGTCAAGTGACTTGGAATGGATACTGTATGGAGCAGGTCAAAAGCAGGATAGCCACGATGAAGAAAGCATATGGAACAGTGAGGGAATTACTGACAGCGGGAAGAATTCCCCCTGAGTTAAGAAAAAGGTTTGCAAATTGGTTCGTGTGCTGATGTATGGACCTGAGAAGTGGACACTCAGAAAGAGAGAACAAAGATATTTGGAGGGTTTTAAAATGTGGCTGTGTAGATGAGTGTAGAAGGTGAGTTGGATGGGTAGGGTGAGGAATGAGGAAGTGGTGAGGAGGGTAGGTAAGGAGCTTGCCTGATAAGGTTGATAACGAAGAAAAAAGTTTTGATTGGGCCATACGCTAAGTAGGGAATGTCTAATGAAGAGGATCATGGAGTAGAAGATAGAGGGAAAAAGAGGAAGAAGGTTTGGAAAGTTAGCAGATATCAAGAAAGAAAGAAGTTACAAAAGGATAAATGAAGACGCTCAGGATGGAGAAAGATGGAAGCTGTCGAGTTGATACCCATCTCAGAACAGTCTCACAGAAGAAGAATAAAAAGAATTACGGCTATAGTCACATACATATCTTATTCTTTAAATTGAAAAATTAAATCTAGACACGGGAATCGAATCTTAAGCTTATGCTCTAACCACAGAGTTATCCATGAATCGTCCCGTGTCCAGGGCCATTCTTCACTCATATTTTGAGGGAAAGTCTGAGATGGACGTGCGGAAATAATCATGCAAAAGGCATGAAGTAAAGCAATGTTTCACTGCTAAATGTATTAGAGGGTTCGTATACAAACTTAAGGGAAAATCACCAAGGAAACACTGCAGATCTATCTTTCCTTACTTCTTTCAAGGACTCTTTCACTATTGGAAAAGGGGGTGGGTGGAGGAGAGAGAAGTAAAGCTGTCTAATCACACCCTTAAAGTTCTCGTGCTATGTAAGGGAGAGCAGAGATTAGTTGACAATTTTAACTTGTTTGCTTTTACGCTGTTCCGCCGTTCATGCGAGAAAACACTCAAAATAGAATTTTGTTAGTGCTTTATAGCGGTGAGATAATAAGCCACATTTCTGTAGGTTGCCAAGTCTGAAAGGCCATTTTTCACACCAGAATCATTCTATAAAGTAGTAATTTGGTAGGAAAAAGAAAACCCTTCCAGATCAGGATTACTATCAAAATAAACACACAGTCCAAATTTTCTGTTTGGCATAGACTTTTTAACATTTGCTGGTGAATTCTCTCTGTATAAACAGTTATACATTTAACGAAAGTAGCATTTACAAAAAATTCTTAATGAAGATAAAAGCCATTATATAATTCCAAGATGCCTAAAACAAATATTCAAGAAAGGTTTGTTTTAAGTACCCCATCTTACTACCCGTTTGGGCTATACGCTTATGTAATAATTACACTAATGGTTTTAGGAACTAGGAAGGTTTATTTATAGGAAGTGTACCCGCATTTATGTGGACAGAGAGTAGAAAAACATTTTGCAAAAACTCAGAACACCCGACTGAGATTAGACCCTCGATCTCCAAGCCATCAGAAATCTAGTCTACTGCGAGAATAACACGTTAAACCATGTGGCCACCGACCTGGGTCAGATATGTTGATATCATTATGCGTAGAAAATAATTTTGAACGCACCTATTTACGTACCTAATATTTTATTTACCATGCAAATTTTATTTAAAAAACTTCAACCTTACTGGACTTGACTCATTATTCCTTCAATCACAACTTAAGGTGGCAGGTGGGACGTAAGGAGCGTGAGAAAAATCAGTGTTTTATGCAATTTTTATAGCAAAACAGTGTTTGCCCTAAATAAATAAGATATAGCTTCAGTACAAACCTAGAGTTAGATTTTCTTAATCTGGTGATATAAACAGGTGTTGAATATTACATGAGCATAGCGACATTAGATAAGACATTTTGTAAATTGTAGTTACAATGACTGACTGCAAACAAATAGGCAGGGTGAGAACGTTTCTCTTACAGATATAACGGGACTATACTCCTCCTTAGTGCTCATCAAGACAGAAGGGTTGGTGGCACATTCCAACAGCCAGGTAGTGTGAGCTCTGACCTTGGAGCGGCGACTATACTGGTACAGTATGTCTTGCATGTGAATGCGGAATAAAGTAATATTACATTGTTGCCATACGGTGCGTGTAATTGTTTCGTATAAAAGTGATGGGAGTAGAAATATAGTTTATTATTGAGTTGTTATAATCTAGTACTGTTTATTTGATTTCATGCATTTCGTAGTGGATGTACTCTCAGAACAATTACATATTTCTACTATTATTTTCTCTGTACATCTTATGGTGCGATGGAATGGTACTCTTCCCTATTATAAGCTACTTGTGATGGTATTTATTTATTTAGCGCTATAGCTGGTTTCACTTTGTTTCCGTCCAAATTTAGTGGGGATACGGAATAGTAATTTGAAGACTGACTCTTTGCTTTCGAGCTCCTGGCCGCAGCTAACGGGTAGAAGGAGACGTCACACCCTCTGTTTTTTTTTATTATCTCTAACTGGGTCAGTGCAAAGTGTCTACCGCTCTCTCACAGATAAAAACAGAAAATATTTTGATAAAGTTTGTTTTGAGTCGAAGAGTGTTTTTAAAAAAAACCATTACGTACAGATTTAAAGAAATCAGCGTTTGTTTTACTTTGCCGCAAAACAAATAGGCGTTTAACAACACTCGCAATTGACCTGCAGCGCTTAGCAATGGAAGTTTACACTCAGTTTAATCCAGAATCTCGGGACGAACTGGTCCTTGACCGGCTTATTAAGTGTATAGAAGACCTTGAAATTCGCGTAGCATTGCGCCGGGATTCCACCAAAACTGTGATAGACCTTGTAAGTCCGGGGAAATGATGAAGGCAGCGTCAGAAATCGGGTGTACTGTGCCAGCTTAACGTGTGGTTGCCGCCACTATTCCTGTAGCAGAGACGAATAACAGCTGTTTTATTGCAGCAGTAAATTCAAGAGGCAGTGGTGGGAGCACTTCTTATGGTTTTAGAAGATAGAAGACCTCATGCTACGTCTCTGGTAAGTCACCAACAACAGCCTGACTCTGCGCCTCAAGTATTTAAGTATAGTTACTGTAAATATCTTGGCCATCGAAAGGACGAGTGCCGAGAAAAAAACGTGAATCTCGGGAGGGAAGTAGCTATGGGATCAGTCGGGATCACTGTGCTTTTGATGTGGAGAAAGAGGACATGTTAGAAGAATTGTGTGCAACATTTTCGGGCAACTTGCAGTCACCGATGTAGATTGTTTTCGCCTACCTACATCGGCCTCACATCAGGCACTCGAAATTTCTACGACAACGATCCACGCGTCTGAAGCTATTCGCTCAATTAAACTGGTTTCCTAATTGATTCTGCAGCTACAGATTGCATATTGCGAGAAGACCTGTGGGAACTCGTTAAGAGTCCAGAGGATCAACTTATTTCATCAAATATGTCAATCCATAATGTAAGTGGACGTCTTTTATCATTTTTAAGCTGGTTAGCCCTGCCCGTCATACTCGGCAATACTACATACACACAAACATTTTTTGTAGTTAAAAACATTTCCAAGTCTGTTTCTTAGGTTTGTCATTCATATTGGCACATAAGTGTGATATAATTACTTCTTGGGACGTTCTCAATATTGGTGGAGTTAAAGTTTCATGCCATTATGCTAAGTATCCAAACTCCAAGAAATCCCTATTTCAAACACACGATTCACATGTCAATCTTGTGGAAACTGTCACCGTGCCTGCCAGAAGTGAACTGTGTTTACAACATGGTGAATAGTGGATTCATAATTTGAAGAGTTGGAAGGTTGCTTGGAGCCCAACCTGCAAGTAGCAGCCAAATACGGCATTCTCTCTACCTATATTTTGGTCACAACTCGCAAGAATAGGGGTACCTTCCCTACTTCTAAATACATCACCAGACCCTATTGTGTTGTATAAGGGGACATAAATGAGCCACTTCCACCCCCTACCTAATGAAGAGAAATCTTCTTCTGTGTGCTTCTCTTTCACTTCACAAACCAAACATCGTCAAGGAGCTGTAATGTTTGACCCAACACAAGTTAAGTGTTCTGAGGTAGGCGTGTGGAAACAATATCTCTATTAAATGAGTTTGCAGATATTGTGATACTAGATGGGTCTGAGTATGGTCACACAAGCCTCACATATCAATGAATAGAAACGGGTGAAGCTAGACCAGTAAAGCAACATACTCATTGCGTTGCGTATAAATACGGGAATACATTCGTAAGAACATCAGTGATATGAAGAAACAAGGTAATGTGAGTCCGTCTACTTCACCATGGGCATCACCATGGGCATAACCTATAGTCCTTATAGGAAAAAAATATTGTGGCGTGCGTTTCTGTTGTTACTACAGAATCTTAATTAACTGATTGTTAAAGATGCCTACCCATTGCCACATATGGATGACATAATCGAGGGTTTGTCAGGAGCAACATTGTTCTCATCGCTTGACATGGCAGCCGTTTATCATCAAGTTGAGATAGCAGATAGCACCAGCAGATCGTCCCAAAACAGCGTTCGTGACAACAGATGGCCTCTAGGAATTTAACGTAATGAGTTATGGCCTATGTAATGCGTCAGGGTACCTTACAACGCCTCATGGATTTGGTGTTAACAGGTATCGAGTGGAAAACATGCATGGCGTATCTAGATGATGTGGTAATATGGAGTCGGGATGAGAAATAACACGCGGAACGTTTGTGTCAAGTTTTTACACAAAAACGTGATGCTGGCCTCAAAATCAAACCTCGTAAATTTCAAATTATGCGTGACCAGATTACTTTCCTGGGGCACAGAATATCAATGCAAGGGATCGCTAAATAAGAAGATAAAGTAAATAAGGTTTTATCTTGGTTCATTCCCATTACTGTGGAAGAAGTGAACTCTTTCCTGCAAATAATCGGATATTATCGCCAAATACATCCGAAAATTTGCTATGATTGCTACAACTCTGCAGCGATTAACTCACAAAGGAGTGCCATTTGAGTTCGATACAAATTGTGAAACAGCCTTTGAGAAGCTAAAAAGAAGATTTCTGACCACCCCCATTTTAGGGTTTCCCCGTCTGGAGTGTGAATGGCAGGTGTATTGTGATGCAAGCGCAGTTGGAATTGGAGTAGTACTTAGCCAGATTCATGATGGTGAAGAGAAAGTCATTTCTTATTGGATCCGTCCTCTTACTAAGACAGAGAGGCAGTATTGTGCGACACGTAGAGAACTACTACCCCTTGTTGTCTGTCTCCACTTCTTTCTTTGATATCTTGAAGGAAGTGAGGGAGTTCGTGTGCGCACAGACCATAGAGCACTAGTCTGGCTCCACAATTTCAAAGCGCCTGAAGAGCAAGTAGCTCGTTGGCTGGAGCGTTTATCGCGATTCAACTATACAGTGGCACATCACACAGGTGTGAAACACGGTAACGCTGACAGACTTTCAAGAATGCTGTGACGCCAGTGTCAAGGTGTGGATGAAAATTCCAATGTGATGCTAGTTCCAAGCGCCCTCAACCCAGAAGCACAGTCGTGGAAACCTTGCTGTAAACTACAGGTTGGGGGCGTTCAAAAAATCACAGCCCCCATTTATTTCCAAGACGTATTGGTTATACCCATAGTTTCAGCCGCACCTGCGTGGAACCCTGTTGTGTCACCTGATGAGTTACGTCAGTTACATCTAGAAGATAAAGCGATCTGGGCAACGCTAGTCCAGCACCTAACCTAACCTAGCCAAGCCTAGTCTAGTATAATCTAACCTTGCTTACCCTCTCACTAAGAATTAATTTTACCTCGAGCATACTTTACAAAGTAGTTGATGTTCAGTTGGATTAATTATACTGACCTGAAGTTTGCTGCTAATTAATTGCACTAATTTTCCAATCTATATTACATTGAGTGCTCAATTAAGCGGTTTACAATTCCTACCAGTAGAATTGATGGTGCCCAATCCAGCAATATCTCACAAAATAAGTAACAAAACCACCACCAATCTAAAAGAAAGTACATTCAACTCTCGTAACAAGACTTATCCCTTTGTAAAATAGCTCCTAACCGAACATTTGAAAAGTTTTGTAAGACCTAAAAGTCAAAACCATAAGGGGAAATATTATTTGGTGCGCAGGGCTTAAATTCTCATTGGTCTTATATTGTGCTTAAAATAGTCGTAAATCCATCCTACCTAACCTTGTCTTTATATATAACAAGAGCTAAATAAATAAGTTCACTTCACGATTCATTGGTGAATTACACTTATCCGTCATACGCACATACTCTTTTTGTTTTGAGCGTCTCGTGTTGACGTATATACGTATATGGTAGAGACTGTCGTACTGCATTTGCCATGAACACATATCCTGATACAATTTCAGAGACTTTCAGACGATAAACTTTATATTTCACAACTCTGAAAAGTTTAGGGTATGAAAAACAAGAACACAACTAGACTAAAAGTTAGCCAGCCTTTCAAAGTTCTAGCTCAAACAAGCGTCATAATAAATCAAATTGATAGTTCGAAACCTTCCAACTAAAATGTTCCAAAGTTTTGTTTTTTTCATTTGTAAGTAGTATTTTACAACTTTTCTTTATTCCAAAATAGTTTAGCTGAAATTTTTTTAAACATATTTATAGATAGCACTAAATGACCCGCTTTGGTGGGCGCTTGGTGTAAGGCGTTACTCTTACAGTAGAATATACCAACGATGATAGGGAGATCGTGGTTTGATCCCGGTCGGGTGTACTGAGGGTAATGGTTTCACACTCTCACTCTTCGCAAGTGTGGGTACACTTCCTCTAAATACAAACTTCCTCATCCCTAACCCATAAGCGTAATTAGTACACGAGCGTGCAACCCGAATGGGTAGTAAGACGTTGTGATTAAAAAGAAGCACTAATTGAATCGTTAATAAATCTATTTACACAAATAAAAAAACTCCATCATGTCATCATGAAATCGAGGCATGCCGGCTGAGTGGCCGCCATCTTTTGGCGATTATAGTGTCACCTTTTGCGAATTACAGTTGTCTTGGTCATAACAACGAACCCTCCGGCCGTTGATCTTAGTTTTCTAGACCAGAGATTCTACTTCTTTATTCAAGTAGCTCTTCATTTATACTCACGAGATGGAGTTGACCCCGTTCCAGATCCACTAATTTACAGAAAATATGGAAACGCCGGGGAACAAACCCGGATCCTCTGAATCTGTAGCCAGGAATTCTGACTACCAGAACATAGAGCTTGTCTCTACACTAATAAAAGTAAAAAAATTAAGCGTTATGATTAGATCATACAAATATTCTCATTAGCCTACGTTTTTTTAAATCAGTAAACTACCCTGTTATTTATCATGTAAGATCATTTCCAGACATTCATTTTGAATAAAGATTCTAAATCCCTTTTATAAAAAATTTCAAATATTCAAAAATCAGTCTACCTCATAAAACGTTATTTGTTTATTTATAAGCCCAGACCCCAATTTCCCGGAGACCCTGTTTGAAATTTCCCATATTTAGACTTCTCTGGCTTTATGAGTCAATCCATCTGCTTGCCTTTATATGTATGTAAATATTTCAATTTTCAACCATATAGAAGCTGTTTAGTTCTAGGGAGGGGGGACGATGACTCATACTTCCCCCATTTTCAGATCGTATTTTTGATTATTTTTTTCGGGGTGTTTGGATTGACTCTTAAACCTTCCTGACAAATTTAAATTACCTACCACATTAAGATGTAGTATTTTAGATAAGTTTTGGAAATTTATAAATCCATTTCACCAACCACCAATTAAAATTTTCAAATATTTTAAAATTATTTGGGTATTTGTAATAATACCAATACAGTTCTGTCAGATTTTAATTATCTACCTTATCTAAAAGTGTCATTTCCGGTTAATATCCCTTCCCCCTTTTTACTCAGAACCCAATTTAAAAATAGGAAATTATCAGAATTTTGTAGTTATTTGGAGTGGTACCTTAACCTTCATGCCTAGTTTAAGTTTTCTATACCAGCCTCGTAAGATGTTTCTATTAGTTTTTAAAGTTTTTAACCCCTTTCCCATTTCACCATCTCCAAATTTGAAATTTCTGATTTTAAGATTTGTTTGATTGTCAGGGATAATACCTCTCATCCTGCCAAATTTTAGTTATCTACCTTCACTAATAGGTTTTTTTTTTTTATTAATAGACCCCCAAATATCCTTAACTCTCGGTGCCCCAATTTTAGACATTTTTTTGCTATAGGTGGGAAAGGGCTGGGGGATGGGAGGTTGCCTTTATCTACTTACCAAATTTCATATTTATAGGATGTATAGAAGTGTTTGAACAATTATTTATGGGGCAAGGAAGGACACGCATGACCTTATTTTCATATAATATAATTATATACATATATCATAAAAATAAAATATGTCTATATAAAATGTGTCATATTGTTTATATGGACATGCACTTGCATAAATTTTCGCTATTAATATCGCTACACGGTCTACATTATGTATTATTTATTTTGATTAGTTGTTGAATCAATTAGTTCCCAAGAATATTATGATTGATTGTTTTGCAAAACAAATAAATATAAAACGTGATCGCGAATAACTTCTAAAACATTATTTTATATTCGTAAGTAAACAAAACTGACGTGTTTGTATCCTTGTAAAGGTTGATTAATCGATTTGTGTCAAACTTTTACCAGTAGTAGAGAAAGAAGAGATTTTATTATTTATATTTATGATATCCAAACACAACTCTAATCCCCCCAACTCTAAGCCCTCCCTCCAATAAAATGAACACACTTCTCTGGTTTTTTTGTTCCTTGTCTCCGTGTTAATAAATAATTCAATTCTAAGGCAAACATATGTATATTATATTGCTAACAAGATTGAAATGTTATGAATTGCAATCAAGTGTGTTGTTGGTCGTGTATTTGTTGATCCCGAACACAAAAGAGTTGATGATGAATTAAATATAGATTGGAAATAGGGTGGCTAAATGGGTGGTAATAAGGGTTGGGGGTGGGAGGGATGTGATTTTGGCAATAGTTCTCAATTCTCTAGTACGAGCTTGCTGACTCTTTTCGTTGGAAGCTCGATGTGTGGGCGCATGCGTCTCTTTTTTATTTTTTAGCACCGCGTCTTACTACCCTTTCGGAGTCATACGCCTATGTACTAATTACGCTAATGGTTTTATGAATTAGGAAAGTTATATTTAGATGAAGTGTACCCGCATCTGCGTGTAGCGAGTGAAAACCCATTTTTGAACAAAAACACCTAACCAAGATTCGAACTTTAATTTCTCTGTCATCGGTAGTCTAGTCTAACATGAGAGTATCGTGTTAGACACGTGGCCACCGAAGTGGGTTGCATGCATCCTCTTGGATTATATTATACGGGGTGTACCTAAATAGCTGAATCCACTTTAAGGGCGGACCATGGACACATGAACAATATTTTTTTAAAGTCAATTTAAATATTAGTCTTATTTGATCTTGTTTTTAAAGTTATATCCATTTATGATTTCCATCAATGTGTGGCTGATTACCATTATAGCAAGTGCTTAAAATGAACACCCTGTAACTGAGTTCACTCCTTTGATCATCGTATAATATATTTTACAGTCAGTTCAAAAACTCAATACGTTTTTAGGATCTGCTAACATCCTATAAAATACGTTGGGAGTATTTCAACACTGTCGATGGTGTTATGTAAACGGTTACTTTTAGATAGGCTTATAAATAATAAATTCCATGTATATAAATCTGGGAGCGAGCAGGCCAGACATAGTCTACGGACCTATTCAATTTTTTATAAATATTATTATTATTATAGCACGCGTCTTACTACCCGTTGGTTATACGCACTTACGTAATGTGTAATGTAGGGTGATTGTGATATGAAATGAAGGACCTACATTTAACGTGGAATCGAACCACGGTGAGGCCTGGCATCCCACATTTTATAAAATAGTTCACTCAACAAATGACTGGATTCGTCTAAAACGTGATGGAACACCACCATACATAAAACAGTTTTTTTGATCAAAATAAATCAAATATATTTATTCAGTAGAAACATAGAGTTTAATTTTATTTACATAGCAATATCAGGAGTTGTTGAATATCTGTCAAAGATGTCCTGGAATTTAATGACAACTTTTTGTCTTCATTTAAAAAGTTTTTTTTATCTCATGTCACTATGTTCATGACAGATATTCAACAACAGTTGAAGTCATCATGTGAAGAAAATTAAACTCTATGTTTGTACTGAAGCGATATTTTATTTATTTCGACAAAAATGTTTGGCTATAAAAACTGCTAAAACACTGTTATTAGCTCTCGTTCTCTACACCCCCACCCATCTTTAGTATTTGTACTCACTGTTCTCTACTGCTGATATTCTTCAGGTACTCTAGCTATTACTATCTCCAATGTGGTTGATGATCAACTATTTGACATTGAGTGTTCTAGTATTTACTGGCCTATCACCGTCAGACACTCCATTTTTTAAATGAACCAGTTTCTGGTAGGTGCGTGTTTTTATTTGATAAAAGTCTATTAGGAAAGTGGTTTATGAACATACGTTTTGTTTCAGCTGTATTACATTCTGCTAGTCGATAATTTTTTTAATCACCACGTTTTATTACCTGTTAAGTTTATATACATTACTCTAATGGGGTAGGTATGAAAAAAGGAATCGCCTTCGAGTTCATCTACCCGCATTCTTGTAGAAGGAGAGGTGGAAACCATTTAGGAAATACCACCTTCAGTTGACCTGACTGGGACCTAAACACTGACCTCCCAGTCATCAGCAGGCCAGTCTAACACGAGACAAATGCCTTATAGCATTCGACCACTGAATCAGGTGTCAATATATCCACCATTTTTCAATTTGAATAATTATCTATCACAATTTATAACTTCAAATATACAGAAAAGTATTATGTTTCGACACATGGTTCTGTTATCAGATGAACAAACTGGGAGGATTTATAAACCAACTATCTATTATTTTGTGTTTACTGAATATTCAGCAATGCCATACAGGAGCTATCAAGCATTGTTTGTAATCAGTTCAATGCAATCAGTTATATTGACTCAGTTTGTGTTAAAAATTAATGGAACACAAAAAATTATTATAGCTCAGAAACTAAGGTCACATAAACATTTTTCAAGCTTTTTGGAATCCTGAGTCAAACTTTTGAAGTAGGTCACACATGATATGGTACATCCTGTCGGTGCTGATGAATTGGGCCCGGACACTTAAATCATGTATGAGTCGAGACCATCCTGTTTGAAAGAAAAGGAGGTTGGCCAGGTCATCCCCCCCAATTTTTTTTTTCGCTACTCTCTTTCTTCTTGTAAAAAATAAAAGTCTAGGTTTTTGGCAAAACAATTTGAAGCACAATACTTTAACGAAGTCGATTCTTGGTAATTATATTTTATCCAACTTCAGCATTTGCTCACTGATTTAATACCTCTTTTTGTCAAACTTCTTTCGACTTCGGTGACCTGGTGGTCTAGGGTAAGGTGTCAGACTTCTGTGCTGGTGGTCCGGGTTCAATCCTCGGTCCCGGCACAGATTTATCTGATTACCAAACCCTTCCTTCACCTCTGACAAGACATCTTGTGAATGTGGGGAATGCCAGGCCTCCACCGTGGTTCGGATTCCACGTTAAACTGTAGGTCCTCCATTTCATCTCACAATCACCCTACCATTACACATTAGCGTAAGTGCGTATAACCCGAACGGGCAGTAAGACGCGGTGCTAATAATAATAATAATAATAATAATAATAATAATAATAATAATCTTTTGACTTCCTAGATGTTTTACACCTACAGTTGCTACTTGAGGTACAGTCAAAACATACATCATGTCAACCAGCTTGTATATGTTAGGATGTTCTGCATAAAAAGCACTGTTCAATTTATAATGAAAGCTTTCAAAACTGTTTGTTGTTAGATATGTACTGGTGAAGAATTGAGCCCACATGCTGTGGAAAAATGCTGCTTTTGAATAAATATATAATTTTCAAAAATGTAGTCGGTGAACTGGACAATTCTGATATCTTCTTATGGTTGTATTGTCATCAAGTCTTCAAATTATTTAAAAAAAAAAATGTTCTCGAAATTGGTGTGTTAGTACTCGTTTAGTAAACCCTGAAGCATCAATTTGTTTCCACCAATTTTGTCCTAAGTGAAATAGGCGGTCATTTATTTGTGCAACTGGCAACATTTTCTTCACTGCAATATGAATTGTTGCTTCAAAATCTATAATCTCAGAGGGTGTGAATGTAGCATCGAGAGAATAATCGAAGTGGGATACTAAATGTTGGAACACTCGCGCATACACGTATGGCATTCCGTTTGTTCGGCAACAAGAAAAATATACTAGAGGTACATACATACAAGTCATCTTTAAGACCGTGGATTGTAAAAATTTGGATGAACTTGGGACAGCTTTTAAAGATCGCGTCCATATAAAAAAAAGCCTTACTAACTTCACACAAAGCTTTCAAATTCTGTTCCAGGGAAAAACCAACTATAGAGCTTAAGTGATTGTTCACAAACAAATAATTTTTTTTCGCAACTATTGGTTTTTATGTCCATTGAATCTAAAGCTGCATACGTTGCCTCAGCTTTAGTTGGCAACCGTGGGATGGTCCGAAGAAAGAGCAAGATGAATATTACACCTGATGAGTGTAAAATTATCGTTCTTGAGAGCACACACATCCTCTTGCTTCAATAAAATATGGGTGACCTGGTGGTCTAGGGGTAAGGTGTCAGACTTCTTTGCTGGAGTCCGGGGTTTAATCCTCGGTCCCGGCAGAGATTTATCTGATTGCCAAACTCTTCCTTCACCTCTGACAAGACGTGTATTAATCACAACTTGTGAATGTGTGGGATGCCGGTTCGGATCCCACGTTAAACTGTAGGTCCTCCATTTAGTCTCACAATCACCGTACCATTACACATTAGCGTACCCGAACGGGTAGTAAGACTCGGTGATAATAATCCAATAACATACTAAGTAGTTTTGATGACTGAAGAAATATTTTCTAAAGTTTTTCTTTTTAAAGAATTGCTCGGTTGTTGCCTATTAAGAACCTTTTAATCGTATTTCTCATGGTTATGTTCTCTGTGTCTTTATAGTATATAATTACTTAAAGACAGTTTAAAAACACATACACGTGCTCATGCGGAGTCCAGCGCTTAACAATATCGTCTCTCACCATTTTATGAACCCTGAACTCATAACCGTCAATCACTTACAGAGGCTTTGACTTCTCACTTTTCATAAATTCCATGATAATAAAATAACGCGAACGAAACGGAAACTGATTTATTTGGGTAGATATCAGTAAAAAATGCCAGTGGGAATATCCGGTGCAAAAAATGAGGGACTCAACTCATACGTCGCTCCTGAACTGCGTGGACTCAATTCGACTGTCTCTTTGCTCGTAAACAAATCCTAAGGACCCAACTCACACGCCTTCAATCTTGTTTATTATCTCGGTTTAGTTAAAACTCAAAGTTAATAAACTCCCTGTCCCTCCACCTAATTTGAGCTTTTACTCGCTGACTGCATGGTCTAAACCGATACTTTCGCATTGGACTAGACTGTGGATGACGGTGAGCTAAAGGTTTGAATCTCTGTCAGGTGTGCTGAGGATATTTTTTCCGAAATGTTTTTTCACTCTCCCTCCACGCAAATGTGGGTAAAGTTCCTCTAAATAAAACCTTTTTAATCCATAAAACCTTTAGCGTAGTTAATACACAATAGTATAACCAGAAGGGGTAGTAAGATGTGGTTCTAAAAAAATAAATTTAAATATTAACTAATTAATTTAGAACCCGTGTCTTACTACCCGTTCGGGCTATACGCTTAAGTACTAATCACGCTAATGAGTTAGGGATTGGGAAGGTTGAACCCACATTTGGGTTGAGGGAGAGTGGAAAACCATTTAGGAAAAAACCTCCGGTTCACCAGACCAAGATACGAACCTTGATCTCCCCGTCCTCGGCAGTATATCTCAACATGAAACTAGCGCGTTAGCTAACTACGCCACCGAGGCGGGTAAAATAAATAAAATGGAGCTGTCAAATCTAGGTGTTCAATGGTATTCAATTCATTTTGATTAGTCATTTCTTTCGTTATGATATTTGAGTATGACATAAACACACAAACACGTGCTATAGTAGAAGTTTTAATATATCAAACAAAAAATGAAACAAAAAATATAAACTATATGAAAGGTTTATATTATAGCGTGTCTCACTGTACCATAGAGTAAAGTCCTGTAAACGGTGAGTAGGGGTCAGCCAGCCGTCATGGCGGGTGGGTGGCTGTTTCATTAAACCCGCAAGTCAATACAAAACGTATTGCACCAATTGAAGTGTTTAGCTGTAACTTACAATTGGTGATTAATTGATTTAATATTTCTAAAGCTCATGATATGTGGGGGGGATTAACAAATCATTATCTGCTTTTTCATGATCATTATAGCGTTGCTTCTTTTTAAGGACCGCGTTTTACCACCCGTTTGGGCTATACGCTTTTATACTAACTATGCTAATGGTTTTAGGGATGAGGAAAACTATCTCCATAGGAAGTATTCCCACATTTGCGTTGAGGGAGAGTGGAAAACCACTTGGGAAAAACCACCCTCAATACACCTGACCAAGATTCGAACCTCAATCTTCCTAACATCAGCATGCTAGTTTACCGCAATAATAGTGACTTAGACCATGTGGCCATCCAAGTGGGTACTGTGCGTTGCAGAAATTTACTCTATCAATAAATTAGATTGCCGATTACGAATAGATTGTGGTTCGATCCCGATCAGATGTACCGAGGTTTTTTCCTTAAATGTTTTGCCACTCTCTCTATAAGCAAATATGGGTACAATTCCTCTAAATTCACTCTTACTCATTCCTATCTCATTAGCGTAGTTAGTACATCTGCGTATAACCTGGACAGGTAGTAAGACAGGGTGCTAAAAAAATGGAAATTAAATTAAATTAAATTATGAGTGAAGAATGACCCTAAACACGGATCCCGGGATAGATCAGTGGTAGAGCATTGGTGAACTAAGACAAAGGTCCTGGTTTTGATCCCCTTATCCACGTGTCATTTTTCAATCTATTCGATATTATTGTTTCTATTACTACATTCAATGATAAGTGGTTCAGCTATTGTAAATTTTAACGAATATTTCGTTCATCCTTGTAAACATATTAATTCGTGGTACAAGTAACATTATTGAAAGTTATTAGTCGTGAGGATCTACTTTCAACACGCGTATCTATGAACCCCAGGGGGCTGATGTGAACAAAAAAGGGCTTAATTTCCTGAAATCGCTACAGAGCACGGATTATGAATAAAAATTTCCTCAACTTTCGAGCCGATATTAATAGAAATGTTTTATCATCAAAATGGTGGCCTGACTGCCGTCACTAATGTTTTTAAATTTGCAAGGGATTAAACATATATATATGTATACTCGTATGAATTTTTTCCATAAGCACTTTAATAATAATGTGCTACATATATTTGTAGCTCAGTTTTCGGAAAGATTAGCCAGTACTAATGAAACGTTGCCAGGGGATGCCCGAATATACTAATCGTACATTCTTTCCGTGGAAGCTGTTTCCATGTCCCAATGAAATGAGGGGGTGATGATAGTTAATATGATGGGGTGCGGCCAGTGAAGGTCTTAACCTAACTTAAGGCTAATTAAGTTCAACCCCGGTGACTAAGAGAATTATTCACCTTTCAAGAAATATCTCCGAGTACCAGACGGGAATCGAAGCTGGGACCTCGAGGTCAGTAGCCAGGAGCTCTGTACACTTAAACCACGAAGCCAGTTATTACCGCATCTTATTACTTATAAACACATATAAAAGCTACTTTAGTGGAGTAGAGATGAAGAAGGAAGCATTTTAAAAGTAATCTACCCGCATTTGCGTGAAAGGAAAGGTGTAAAACAGTTTAGGGGAACATAAACCTCATCAGACTCGACAGGGATTCAAGCCCCAATCTCCCCACCATCAGCAGGCCAGTATAGCACTAGAGTGATGCCTTAGACCATTTGGCCACTGAAGCTGGTGTAAAATAATTAAAATCAACAAAAGTGGTCGCATAGTATACGGTGTTATTCTCGTGATAGACTGGTTTGATGTTGATGGGGAGGTCGGGGCTCAAATCCCTGCCAAGTGTACTGAGAGTGGTTCTTCAAAAAGTTATCTTACTCTTTTACCACGTAAATGCGGGTACATTTTCTCTTTTAACTCCTACCGAACTCATTCATAGCCCGTGAGTGTAAATATGCTAACAACTTTGACAAGTAGTAAGACGCGATGGACACAATACAATTTAAATAAATAGGAAAGTAACTAAACTTTTTATTGACTACTCAGTTTTTTAAATACATCTTATTTTTAAATTTTCATAAAGGCTAAAACTAGAATGAAAAAGACTGAAATAATATGATGACATTATAAGACCGATGCCTGTTTACTGTGGCCGGGTGCTGACTCTGCCGGTTCACACGAGCGTTTCCTTATCGCGCGTGTCTACTCCCGTCACGTCAGGTCTACCTCGCGTTTGGAAAAGACACGTTGGTCCAAGTGGTTCCTGTCACACGGTTGGTCAACGCGCGATCGGTCTTGATTCCAACGCTCTTTCCTCTACGTTTTCCCGGCGGTTGGCGATGGCGGCATTGCTCCACATCAAAGAAAGATAAGGGAAACCTTTCACATGGACGGTTGTCCACCACGCGATTTCAGTTGTACCTTTTCTCTTTTGGTTGGGTGTCACGGTGCTCAGTCGTAAGGACCCGGCCTGACGTACGGTAGTCGGGAAGCACTCTGGGCCCACGCACGTTTCATATAAACAAACACTAGACTGTCTTTGCCACCTTCCGGTACTGACATATCTCTAAAAATCCTGTCGGGGCACCTCCACGAGGTCCACGCTGGGCAACTCCGGGAAGTCGGTCTCAAGAATGGTGCTGAGGGGGCGGCAGCCAAGATTGGGTGAATAAGAGAGAATCCTGGGGCATGAGGAACGAAGGTACGTAGGCTGAGCCCCTGATTATTGGGCGATCACTAGGAGGAGCCAACTCCTCCTTCCATCCGGTCCCTGTGGAGGTTTTTTTTCTCTCGAGTAACCCAAGGCAGGCTGTCATGGAAGGGCTGGCACTGATTTGTCGGGTGCCCGAGTACCCGGAATGGCACTCGTGGTCTTCGGCCCACGTCCGGCGAAAAGGTTCTGGCCCCGATGTGTATCAGTGGTTACACTATAAAGGGCCCGGGTGTAGTGTAGTTTGAGAGCCTTTCGGGTGGACCTCTTAGGAGGTTTAGTAGGATATTCATGCTCTCTCGGTTCAAGGTCATGTCTGAGTCCTCGTCCTCTTTCTCTTCACCCCAGCTCTAGGGGGGTGGAAGCCGGCTAGTTAATACTAAGACTTTGATTTGTAAAGACCAGACCAGAGCACTGGAAGCAGTATACATTCGAGCACTCCTCTGGAAGCAGTAAAGACGCGAGCATTCCTCTGTAAGCGGTAGAGACGCGAGCACTCCTCTGTAAGCGGTAGAGACGCGAGCACTCCTCTGTAAGCGGTAGAGATTAGAGCACTCCTTTGGAAGCCGTATAGGGCAGAGCACTTCTCTGGAAGCAGTAGAGACGCAAACACTCCTTTGGAGGCCGTATAGACCAAAACACTTCTCTGGAAACAGTAGAGACGCAATCACTCCTCTGGAAGCAATAGATGCAAGCACTCCTCTGGAAGCAGTAGAGACGCGAGCACTTCTCTGTAAGCGGTAGAGACGCGAGTACTCCTCTAGAAGCAGTATATATGCGATTGCTCACGTGGCTATACATTTGTGTGACAAGTTGCATTCTCTTTTACTCGTAACTATAATTAACTCATATTGAAGAAAATTTTATTTTAATCTTAAATTTTCACTTTCTACAAGTAAGAAATATTTTTGTAACTAATGTATTTCTGTCATTCTACGAAATAATATTAAACTTTTAAACAGTTTTCTATTGCTCTTTTCAGAACCATAATTTCACGTCGGTTGACGCAATATCACGTGACTAAGGACTTAGAACTAGAGCTTAACGTTGGTTGACACACTATCACGTGATTAGTGACGTAGAGTTTGTGAACAAGATTTAAATCGCTAAGGATTATAAGAACATTAAAAGCAACAAAAGATTTAGGTGCATCCTATTTATACTGCGCCTTACTACTTATCTGTTTGCAATATTGGGTTAGTGATTAAAAAGAAAATAGAGTTTATAAGGAAATATACCCGGGCAAATGAAGGTAAATTTTCCTTAAATTCTAATTTCCTCGTTTTCATTCAATCAGTTTTTGGTATGAGGAGAACCCGGAAGCTAGTAATACGCATTGCACGTACGAAAAACAAAAATATATAAAAATAAATACGTGCCACTGTCATTAGGGAGTGATTGTCACAAAACGACCAATGAGATGCTCAAATATCACAGCCTTATTTGTGTACGTTTCTTTTCAAACAAAATATTAAGTTTGTGAATGGCGCACCAATAGTGACAGACAAGTCTGTTTCCTGTGACGACAGATGCTTCATTTCCTCCCGAGATGGCTGAACGTTAATAGGCGCTTAGATGGCACACATATTTGTTATGAACCATAGACGAGTCATTTTTGTTTATATAAAATACATAGACATTCGGAGACGTAGGTGGACTGGAATATTCCAAGAGACCCGGGATTACAAATATGAGGGCCCTTAGCATATATTGTTATCTACCACTGAAGCTATGTCTCATTTTAAGCTGAAGTGATGAGATGAAGAAGTATCTTTAGTATTAGTTAATTTAACCCGCTTCAGTGGCAACATGCTCTAACGCACTACTCTCTTATTAAACTAGATTGCTGACGATAGGGAGATCTAGGTTCGAATCTCGGTCAGGTGTACTGAGGGTGGGCTTTCCCCACTCTTCCTCCACGCAAATTCAGGTAATTTTTTTCTAAATATAACCTTTCTAACCCCTAAAACCACTAGAGTAATTAGTACATAAACGTATTGCCCGAAAGGGTAGTAAGATGTTGTGCTAAAAAAGAGTTGATTTTATCCAGAGGCTATATTAGCTACATGATCGGGGGATGCGGCAGTTGGCCTAAAGTCATTTGGTCTAAAAATGATAGCAAGTACTAATACCTCAGCCGGTGTCCGCTTTAAGAGCCCTACAAACACACCAACTTTTTGGGATAGCCGGCCAAAAACCGATGAATTGTATAGTTCGTAGGCTTGTTGTCCGACTAAAAATATCTCCCCCCCTCCCCCCCAAGTTGAACGGTTGGTTAGTCGTCGCATTCATTTAGTTGGGTGTAGTCACAGAGCGTTCTTTTGTTCTATTTAAAATGTCAACAAACTGATTGAATCATGAATTTTTATCATAAATATTCTTAAAAAATTAAGAAAATAATTTGAACTCAACTCTTTTAATAAAATTGCATAGGTGATATTTTTCTTTCTTTCTAATAACCAATTTATTTGCCAACATTTTTCCTTTTTTTTTTCCTTGCAATATTTTTATAAATTGATAATGATGTTAACGCGATTCCAATTTTTGGTTTTTGGATAGAGATGGAGAGAGTGATGATGTTCGTTCTGAGATCACGACAGCTTCTGACAAATTGGACCGCTAGTCGGTAGGTGTGAAGGCTCGCTTCCAATTTGCTATCCCGATGGTCGTGTCTGGCCGACAAGTTTGTGTGTGTGTGTGTGTGTGTGTGTGTGTAGGGCCCTTTACCTTGGTGTGTTAGGGCATGCGAACATAATACTAGAGAAGGGTGACTCTTTAATTCAATAGTAAGTGCCTTGAAGGCTCCGTGTACAATTCTTGACAAGGACTTAAACCACTTAAAAATATGGTATGAAAATAAGTGGACTTGCAAATAAATAATGAAAAAAAAAATGTTTCTTTCGTGACACCCATCAGGGCTATTTAAATGTGATTTAGTTAATTATTTAGTTATTATGACAATAGGATTAAAGAAAATATACCCGCATTTGCGTGGATGAAGCGGTAAATGTAATTTATGATAAACCACCTTGAGTAAACCCAGTCGCTATTTGAACTCCAACTTCCTCGTAACTAGCAATTGAATATATTTTGAGAACTATGCCATAATCATTGCAGTTACTAATTCGATTAAGTCAACATTTATATTTTTTCTTTTGCAAAAATAAAATAAAGCTATAGGCATAGCAATCAATAGCTTCTCTAACCAGCATGATCTAAGTGTAGTGGTCGGTACAACTTGTTACCACCCCTCTACTACTTATTTCTCAATGTAACGCTATTGCATTCACAAAGCGACCAGTCATGCTCTACCCCTCTCCCCCCCCTTCTATGTTCAATGTCACTAGCCAACATTCCCCTCACTTACTTCGTGGCCGCTCGGTGGCAAGCCGAGCGCTCCCGAACGACCTTTCTGGGGGGGGGGGGGGATAAAAGGAGCTGGCAGACCGCTTGTTGGCATCAGTCAACGGAAGCAGAGCTCCACGCTTGGACTCTACCTCTCGAGTAATAAACCATCGTCAACAGTTTGTGTGTGTTTCTTCGTCATTCAGCCGCCCACCATAACCAACCACCCTTCCTATCCGGTTCACCGCGGTAACTCACCGAACCAGCCTTCCTATCCGGTTCACCGCGGTAACTCGCCGAACCACCCCTCCTATCCGGTTCACCGTGGTAACTCGCCGAACCACCTTTCCTATCCGGTTCACCGCGGTAACTCGCCGAACCATCCTTCCTATCCGGTTCACCACGGTAACTCGCCGAACCACCCCTCCTATCCGGTTCACCGCGGTAACTCGCCGAACCATCCTTCCTATCCGGTTCGTTCCCGCGAAACAAGCCCCTCGGGTCATAAGAAACTATGCCGAGCTCTTCTAGACACCGCGGCCAGATCCAGAGGCTACGTGAGAGCCACGACCATACATAATCCAAGCGGGGTTGACGACATTCTTTGGTGCAGCCAACGTGGGGCCGACTACTCAGCTAGAGGAAGAACACACGTTCTTCGGACCACCCCGAGACCACACCCCGCTACACCACACTTCCGGGAGTGAATAAACACCCGGTGGCGCCCAAATCTTACTCTCAAGATGGTACTCACACGAGGCCAAAAGTGCGCTGTCACCTCATGCACCCCAGGAGGGGACCGACACTACATAAATTGTGACAGATGCCAGAAAGCGTACCATCATATCTGCCTGGGATGGGCGGATGAAGCAAGAGACACAACAGGACTGGAGTACATCTGCGCACCATGCCGAGCCCAGCAACCATCTCCACCCTGTGCCGCAACAAATTGTTCTGGAGACAGCCGCAATGACATTAGCTGTGAGAGCTGCACTCTCACCTACCATTATTCCTGCTTGGGATGGGCCGACGAACCACGTGACCTCACCGGCCTCACCTTCCGCTGTCCTCCTTGCTGAATCAAACCTCCACCCAGCTCCAGTACAAACACCAACGTCCAACATACGCATTCTCACCAAATCCCCTCCAACCAAACAATTGGTTACCCACCCTCACTGCCCGAATTCCACGGAAGAGGCCATGAAGATCCCACCAGCTTCGCCCATGACTGCGCTACCTTGTTAGAGGCGACTCATACGCCAATTCAAGGTTGGGTACCTATAGTCCGTCACCAACTTAAGTCAGAAGCTGCCCGTTGGTGGGACCAGTTTGGCGAATTCATAAGCACGTGGGAACAGTTCCAGACTCGACTCACCTCACGATTTGCCAATCCATCGACCTTGGCCTCCCTCCACGCAGAACTCTATGGAAAGGCCTAGATCCCCAACGAATCCGTGGAGAAGTTCATCCGCCAGAAGGTGCAACTTTACCAGAGACTCCTGCCAGCATCTTCACCTTCTGAGGTGATACCATTACTCATCGAGCTAATCAAACCAGAGATCAGATCGTTCCTGCGCGCTCCACCTCCAACCAGCATCGAAGAACTTGTGGACAGAGCCACAGCGATTGAGAAGGATCACCCAAAACCGCAAGCACCCCCACCTCTTTCAAGAATGAACCGGAACCCTCCAGACCAGAGCTTCCCTGCACCAAGATGCTACCACTGCCCCAAATACCACTTCCATCGAGATTGTCCAGTCTTACGGCACCGCGGACAAGAAAGAAGCCACCAGGGAAACGATCGACCGGAGGAGGGACCACGCCCCACCCCCAACGGGTCAGAACCAGGGCACCAACGATCATCTCGATGATCACTCACCAATCTCCAACCCCGCTACCTAGGATACTGGTAGAAACCACATCTGGACCTCTATTAGCCCTCATCGACACTGCAGCCGCCGCCAATTTCCTGCAATCCAACTATCTCCCAACCCAGGGTCATACACCGTTATCCCCCTTCCCCACGCCAGTATACTTAGCAAAGGAAGGAAGCACCCTCCCCATTGATTGTGAAGTACGCCTCACTCTCACCATCCAATCTTTACCCATTTCGGTCACCTGCCTGGTCGCCCCTGACCTCAGGGAACCTTGATCCTTGGACAACCATGGCTAGCCGAGCAGAAATGCGTACTGGACTACGAGTCTCAAAGCCTACACTTTGGAGTAAACGAACGACGCACGCTATGCTGGACCGCACGGCCAGACGACGAGACCCCACCATCGCCCTATCAGATGTCCAAAATGACGTCACCACGCCATATGCTGAAAGACTACTAGCCACCCTCAACGATCACCGAGCCATCTTCTCAACCCAGGGACCTCTACGTAGAACCCGGAGTGCAACCCACAACATCACCTTAAAGACAAACGAGTGGATCTTCGTCAAGCCGTACCGCCATTCTGCCCAAGGTGTGCCATCATCAAGGAACAAATCCAAGAAATGAAAGTGCAAGGCATCGTGGAGCCCAGCCTGTCCGAGTATAACTCCCCGATTGTCATCGTGGAGAAAAAGGACAAGACGCCACGCTTCTGTATTGACTACAGGAGATCAATGAGGCGACAGGTATGACGCCGAGTCAGCTCTTGTATGGGCATACCCTACGCCGACCTGGAGAATGGAGATTCTCCAACATAGATCACCAGATGGCCTCAAAGATCCCCGCGCACTAGATGATCCTATCAATAGTGCCCAGCAGAGATAAGAAAAAGCAAGAATCCACCAGAAACATTATCAACAACGGTACACGCAAGAGCCTAAAAGGAAATCTACCCAGTTCAATCGTCTCGACCAAGTCATGGTAAAAACCCAGCACCTCTCCAATGCTGTTGAAGAATTCCACGCTGGCTTCGCCCCCAAATGGGACGGACCATACACGGTGGAAGAGAGAATAGGGGCGGTATAATGGGTAACCCACCCAGATGCTCAACAAAGAAAGGTACATCGTGGACAGCTACGGCCCGCCCCGAAGCCCAGGGCTACCACGGAAGAACTCCCAGAAGTCACGCCTACCGAACCACCAGCCTCCGATACAGACCATCGACCGGACCCTCCTTACAGAGTCCTTCGGCCTTGACCCAGGCCTGGTTCCGGGAACAAAGTGTATTTACATGTGGGGTAACATTGCCGCCATAAGTGTAAATAAAGTTAATAATCAATATTAGGTGGTTATTCCCACAGAGTGCATCGGTAATCAACATCAGTGACGGTTCATTATCATTTTTTTTCTTCTTCTCACGCACCGATAAGTTTGTAAATAAAATAGACGGTTGACTCAAATGTCTGTGATAAGGTATTCAAGTATAGTTTGAACTCTGGGAACAATAACAAGACACCATGAATGTATCTCGTGTATCTTAATCACCTTTGTACTTAGTCATTAAGTAGCTATTAAGTATTGTAGCCATCAGGAAGTGTATGCAAGAGCTCTTTCGCGAGTATGGGGGATTGTTACCACCCCTCTACTACTTGTTTCTCAATGTAACGCTCTTGCATTCACAAAGGGACCAGTCATGCTCTACCCCTCCCCCCCCTTTCTATGTTCAATGTCGCTAGCCAACATTCCCCTCACTTACTTCGTGGCCGCTCGGTGGCAAGCCGAGCGCTCCCGAACGACCTATCTGGGGCGGGGGGGGGGGGGGATAAAAGGAGCTGACAGACCCTTGTTGGCATCAGTCAACGGGACAGAGCTCCACGCTTGACTCTACCTCTCGACTAATAAACCATCTCAACAGTTTGTGTGTGTTTCTTCGTCATTCAGCCGCCCACCATAACCAACCACCCTTCCTATCCGGTTCACCGCGGTAACTCACCGAAACAGCCTTCCTATCCGGTTCAACCGCGGTAACTCGCCGAACCACCCTTCCTATCCGGTTCACCGCGGTAACTCGCCGAACACCTCCTATCCGTCACCCGGAACTCGCGAACCACTCTCCTATCACCGCGGTAACTCCTGAACCACATCTCACCGCGGTAACTCACCGAACCTTCCTCCGGTTACCGCTACTCCCGGTTTTCGTTCCCGCGTAAACCGAACCAGCCTCCTATCCGGTTCAGTAAGCGAACTTAGTTAACGTGGATCGCCGACAGCCTTCCTCCTTCACCACGTACTCACCGAAGACCTCCATCCGCGAAACAGTGTCATAGAAACATGGAGTCCAGACAGGCAATCCAGGCTCGTGAAGCCACGACCATACATAATCCAAGCGGGGTTGACGACATTCTGGCTACGAACTTTGGGGTCCCGGGTTTGAATTCCGGCTGCTAGCTTGGGTATTTTTCCCTAAAGGGGAATCACCCCAATATTAACCAA
The DNA here is from genome assembly GCA_039000515.1 of Timema cristinae. Lineage (NCBI taxonomy): Eukaryota > Metazoa > Arthropoda > Insecta > Phasmatodea > Timematidae > Timema > Timema cristinae. The sequence goes on from JBCFYV010002255.1 coordinate 27,075,947, forward strand.
GGTTTGGTTAGTTAAGCTTAAGTTAGTTTGTAAGTGGATCCACACCTTCATGCTCACTATCACCATCATCTTTTCTCATCGCGACAAGGAAAGAGCCTCCACGGAAAAGATGTACGATTAGTACATTCGGGTGTTCCCTGGACAACGGTACATTAGTACTGGCTAAACTTTACACTATTGGGCTACGGTTGCTGTAGGCCAGACGCGCTTAAGGTAGACCCTCTCAACATACGGTCCACGAGCTGCACGCGGCCCGAACACCATGGGATGAACTACGTCTGACTAGGTGTTTCTCTTGACATAACGAATGGCATTTCGTTATGAGAAAGAAAAGGTTATTGTAATATTTAACTTGAACAATTTAAAATTAGCGGTAAAATTATTTGAAGAAATTTAATGCAAACAAAAAGGCTACATAAGTATCATTAACTGATGATAAATTGAAAGACTTTCTAAAGATATCCGCCACAAATATACTCCCAGATTTTAAGGCACTTTCTGCTGAAAAAATGTGCGGAAGGATTCATTAGCTTTCTAATCGTTTACTGTGAAGGGATTACATTTTATTAGTATCATATTTTATGTCTGATTAATGCTTTAGTAGGCCAGATATTTTTATTTTATTTACCTTCTATACAAGCTAAAATACAATCCAAATTTCTTGGAAGAACCCATTATTATTATTATTATTATTATTATTTATTTTAATAAGGGTTCTTTCTGTCTAATGACAGGTCAATTTCCACAAAATAAAATTGACCTCGAGATTTTGATGAATTTCGACGTTTCATGAGACCCCGAATCCAAAAAAGTGGTTTTTGCATTTTCGTCTGTTTGTACCTTGGAGTAGAGCCTAAACTATTTTACCGTTTGGGCTAAAAATTGGTATCTACGGTTTTCACAGGGTTTACCTGAGGGGTTTTTGGGAATTGTATATCAAACCCTAAAATTAAGAGTAGTTTACTTACGGGTGAAAAGGGAAAAAATAGATTTTATCAAAATCTGCTATAAAATTTTAATTAAATTTCATTTCTAAGCATTAATTAATATTAAAAACAAAATGGATGATCTGTAATTTCTTCAAAATGACTTTAAGGGTTCCAGTGTGATGCGTTTTTTTAAATCATGTCTCCTTAGCTGTTTGAGATGTGAAATAATTTATCATTGCAAATATGTAAGGCTATTTATAATACAAATCTTTTATTTGAAACATATATTTACCTAAACAATCATTTTAAACCTAAACGCAAATATACATTTTTTAATTTTTCGAAGACTAAAGGTCAACTATTGCGACCCTTAAACATAATCTTAAAATAAATGTTGATGGATGTCGACATTTAATGACCCCACGAACCCCAAAAAGTGGTTTTTACAATGCCGTCTGTCTTTGTGTCTGCTTGAACCCCAAAATTAAGAGTAGTTCTAGTAAAGGCTGAAAAGAGAAAAAAATAATTTTCTCAAAACCGGCTCTAACAATTTTGATTAAATTTCATATCTAAGCGTTAATTAAGATTATAAATTATATGGATATTTTCACTTTCCCATGAAAATCATTTTAGGATACTTTACAGAAGCGGAGATTTCCGTATCTCCGAAATTATTTGAGATTCTAAATAACTTATTTGCAAAACTATAGTTCTATTAAAAATAAATAAATGGTACGGAACTCCGCACAAAATATCTCGCTTTATTGTTTGAAAATGGAGATATTTACTCAAAATTCGTAATATAAGTAAAATTAAATAATATACACTAGCAAACCCAAGCATAAATTGGACTATATTTATGTAAAATATTTTTTGAGTCCCGGTTTCAAATTTTATAATTCAAATTTTAAAGAATTAATGTCCTCATTTGTATGTTTGGATCGATAAAAAAAGATCATCAATGTGTCCACAAGGGTTAACACTTTGTTTTAAAATTTCGACTTCCGGTTATTTTATTAGGTGTTGCAATCTTCATGTCATCGCATTGCTATCAAATTCCTCATTTATAAATTATGACCAATACAAAATTTAAATATTGACTATTGAGTCTAAAATAGATATAGATCATTGTTGTACAAACATTTTTCCTAAGGGGTTTAAGGAAAAACAACAAACTTTTAGCGACATACTTATATTTAACTAGATAGCTGCTGCCCGCGGCTTTGCTCGCGTGGAAGTTGATTATATACAAATACGAAAATATACATATGTATTTACAGATTAATTTAAAATATTACGTTACGTTGATGACCATAACTTTACCTCAGATCAAAAATAATGCAAGTCCGATACAAACTTTCACCCCCTTTTTCATCCCTTATTAAATAAAATTTCCAAAATTCCTGAAACACGTATTTATTTGTTTTACGTCAATAACCGAAATACAAATTTTGTTTATGTAACTTTCAAAATGACGGACTTTCATACTATATCATGCATATTATCATCCCCTATTTTGACCCCTTTGGGGTGGAATTTTCTAAAATCCTTTCTTAGTGGGTGCCTACATAACAAAATGAATATACAGTCCGAATTTCATGCTTGTAGCCCTAATAGTTTGCGCTCGGCGATTATGAATCAGTCAGTCAGTCAGGACATGTTATTTTATAAGTATAGATTACTCTATGGCATTGGGGAATTATTGCGTTAAAACTTAAGTAGTATCTCTTTACAACTATAGTTTACAAAATTGTATTAATATATTTGCCAATATCTCAGAAACTATCAGTTTTATAAAAATATAGTTCATATAAAAGTTTTTTATTTTTAATAGTACTACAATTTTGCAATGATAAGTTATTTAGTATCTCAAATAGTTGCGAAGATACGAAAATTTCAGCTTATGTAAAATACCCAAAAATTATTTTCATGGGAAAATGAAAATAGCCAGTTCATTTATAATTTTAATTAACGCCTAGTTACTAATTTTAATCAAAATCGTTAGTCAATTTTGAGAGAATCGATATTTTCTTTTTCCCCCTTCATTAAACTACTCTTAATTTTAATTTTAGACAGACACACAGACAGACGGCATTGCAAAGACAACTTTTTATGGTTAGGGGGGTCTTAAGACGTCGACATCTATAACAAAAAAATGAGGTTATATTTTTTTACGGTCGCAATACTTTACCTTTTGTGTTCTTAAAGTTAAAAAATATAAATAGTTGCGTATAGCTTGAAAGTCATTGGTCTTATAAAAATATTTCTCGAATAAATTATTTGTATTATAAATAGATCTACATATTTGTAATTATAATTAATTTCATATCTCAAACGGTTTAGGAGATATCAAAAATGAGAATTTACACATTTTACTGGATCCCTTAAAGTTATTTTGTCAAATACTGAGAATAGCCACTTTATTTGGAATATTTATAAATGTTTAGAAATGAAATTTAATCAAAATCGTTAGAGCCTAATTTGAGAAAATCGACTTTTTCTCTTTTTGCCCTTCAGTAAACTATCCTTAATTTTTTCGGATTCGGGGAGTCATGAAACGTTGAGATTCATCAAAATCTTGAGTTCAATTCTTTAGAAAATTAAAATACTTTCTCTGCCTGTAAGCTAGCGAGAAAGTATAACACTTTTATTTGAAGCATATCTGTATAAAAACAAAAGTTTCTGAGATATTGGCAAATTTACTAATACAATTTTCTAGCTATAGTTGTACAGATATATTACTTATATTTAACGCAATAATTCTCTAAATCCACAGAGAAATTAAATATTAGTAAGTCTCTCAAAAGGGTTATGTTCTTTTTCTTTAACCTTTTTAGGGGAAATATATGTACAGCAATGAACTATATCTACCATTTTAGACTCAATAGACAATATCTACCTTTTTTATTGGTCTAAATTTATAAATTAGGAATTTAATAGAAATGCGTTAACTATAAGATGTGCAACCCCTAATAAAATATTGAAAATTTTTAAAGGAAATATAAATTTTAATACGAAGTGTTGACGCTTGTGGACCCAATATCGATCTTATTTATTAGTACAAATATACAAATGAGGACTTTAATTCCTTAAAAGTAAAATTATAAAATTTAAAACCCAGAGTCAAAAAAAGTTTTACTAAGGTATAGCACAATTTTTCCTCGGGTTTGCTAGTATATATTATTCCATTTCACATATATTACAATCTTTGAGGAAATATCTCAAGTTTTAAACAATGGCGTGAGAAAGTTCGTGAATAGTTCCGTACCATTTATTTAATACGTCATCCTTAGGTTTTTTTTTGCCATTTTGGATTTTTAGGTTATATTTTCTTGGTTTCTGTAAGTTTTGAGAGATTTTTTAGACATTTTTGAATGATTTTAGGCATTTACGTTGAATAACTATACGCTTTAAAACTATGTAATATTTTATAAACGCATAAATCCTGATTTTTTTTTATCACACATTTGTTGGAATGAGAAAATAATGTAATCAATTAACTTTATATCCTCTTTGCTAGTATGGTTGTAAAATACACATTCCTAGTGAGACACTGCAACTAGGCTGGAGAGGGTTGCGTTTGAAGGGGAACTATTACTTCTGAAGCAAATATTTTTGAATCAATTAGCAGTATCATTTAGCCATATATGCTTTCATTGTATAAATATTTTTAGTTTCCATTTGAAAATTGCGTGTTTTATTTAGTCGTATGCTTTCATTACAAGTTTTTCATACTTTTAGGTAATTTTTTTTGTAATATTTAAGTCACATTTTATAATTTATTTATATAGTTTTTTTTTTTATAATTTCTAGGTAATAAAAGTTTGGGTCCTGCTGCTAATAGAATAGTAAAATGTCATTACTGTTGGCTGCAGAAATGTTCTATAAGTTGCATCCACACAATAGCGTAACTAGGGTTAGTGTCACCCCCATGGACCTCTTTCAATACCAGACCATGATGAATTCTTAGTTACGTTTTTTGTATTAATGCTACTCATAAATTTTAATTACCTTGTATCACTGAAAGTAATGGCAATAGTAGTTATTATTATTATTATTATTATAATTATTAGCACCGCGTCTTAATACCCGTTCGGGTTATACGCACTTACGCTAATGTGTAATGGTAGGGTGATTGTGAGATGAAATGAAGGACCTACAGTTTAACGTGGAATCCGAACCACGGTGGAGGCCTGGCATTCCCCACATTCACAAGATATCTTGTCAGAGGTGAAGGAAGGGTTTGGAAATCAGATAAATCTGTGCCGGGACCGAGGATCGAACCCCAGACCCCAGCGCAGAAGTCTGACACCTTACCCCTAGACCACCAGGTCACCGCAATAGTAGTTAAATCAACAACTTGCAAAATTTAAAAAAATCAGACATTTTTTTTATCACCGCATCTTACTACCCGTTCGGCTAATACGCTTATAAACTAATTACCCTAATGGTTTTAAAGATTAGGGAGGATATATTTATGGGAAGTGTATCCACATTTGCGTAAAAGGATAGTGGAAAACTATTTATGAAACCTATCCTCAGTACCCCCGACTGAGATTCGAACCTCGATCTCCCCGTCATCGGCAATCTAGTCTAGTGCCAGAATAGTGCTTTTAGACCACGTGGCCACCGAAGCAGATAACCTTTAAATTACAATATCATATGCATAATCGAGATATTTTTACATTTATATATTTTCATTTATGTAAATTGAAAATTTGATAGGAAAACAATAGAATTAGGAGTAAAAAAAAAGTTTGAGAACTACATCAAAATTTTGCTCATCTTAACTCGTTAAACTCGCTTACATAAGATACATTAATGGATTAGAGTTGCATAATCAATATAGGCCCAAATATTTTAGAAGTGGTAGACAAATGTCATATTGCAGTATACTCAAAATATTGTAGCTAAACTAATGGAAAATTTCAATAAAATCAGCGAATGTAAAAACAACAGCGCGTGCTTGTATCACGTGGGGACGAAATTTGAAAGTTCATTGTAATTTGACAATGAAGACAACTCTTACTGGAACACATCCGCAGTAGGTTCAAAAAAAAAATTAGTATAAAGTTGTATTTTAGGTACTTTATTGATAAAATACATGTAAGCTGAGCTTACGAAAACTATTTTTGGGTTATAGCTAAATACAGAGATTTTTTTAAATAATAAAATTTCTACCAATACACTACACAAAATGTGTATAGGCAGTCACTTTGGTGTCAACTAGTGTGGTGGTCCGCACGTCACTGATTCTATAAGCTCTTTCCCTAAGTAGGACAAGAAAGCGGAACAGTAGATAGGTAAGCGGCAAGGACCAAAAATGATAATTATGGGCTTAAACAGACACGAGAACTATTTTATGTATCTCTTGTATATTCTCAAATTATGCTGACGCCACTCTCGCAATAGACTAGCCAGTTGTATTCAACCTTAATGTTAGCGTGCCCCCAGATATACAACATTTCTTTAACTTTGTACCCACAAATTTGTTGGTACTTGGTGTAACCTATACATATTCTATAATCTACATCTAGGAGAGAGGAAGAAAAACATCGCTCTCCAATCGCATGTACTGCACTTAAGGTGGAATGCTAGTGAGCGTGAGCTTAGGGCAGTATTTTTGCAGTTTTTATAGCACAAACATCTTTTGGCCAAAATAAATCAAATATTTCTTCTATAGAATCATAGAGTTTATCTTTCTGCACATGCTAATCTCAACAGTTGTTGAATATCTGTCATGAGCATGGCGGCATTTGGTGACAAACTTTTCTCTTTATTTAAAAAGTTTGTCACCAAATGCCGCCATGCTCATGACCGATATTCAACAACTGTTGAGATTAGCATATGCAGAAAACAAAACTCTATGTTTCTATAGAAGAAATATTTGATTTATTTTGGCCAAAATAGTTTCTGTTATAAAAACTGCAAAATTAATGCACTAAACTCGCGCTCACTAGCACTCCACCTTAAGTCCGAATCTATAATGGTAAGCTATAAATATGACTTTGGTTATTAAGTGTTTAAAATTAAATGTAAATTTTTAAATTTGATACACCCTCCAATATGTTTTTGCGTACCCCCAGGGGTCCTCTACCTTGTTTTGAATACCATGGATCGAACCCACTTGGGTGGCCGCATGGTCTAAGGCGCTACTCTCACATTAGACTTGACTGCCGATGACCGGGAGATCGAGGTTCGAATCTCGGTTGTGTGTACTGAGTGTGGTTTTTACGAAATTGTTTTCCACTCTCTCCCTCCACGCAAATGTGGGTACACTTTCGTTTAATATAACCTTCCAACCCCTAAAACCATAAGCGTAATTAGTACATAAATGTATAACCCGAACGTTTAGTTAACGCGGTGCTAAGAAACCAAAAACAGTTGACCTCCTTTTTCTTTACCCTACTGAAACTACGTAAAAATAATGACATTTTAACTCTCCATTTCATATGTTTTTCTTTTGTTATAATTTATCAAGTTTAAATCAAACTAACAGCAACTTAATGAGCTATATTCTACACTCCAATTTATATCCTTTTTTGTTATATTGGTGTCATAGTTTGTACAACATAAATTAACTATATCTTACCCTTCATTCTATATTCGTCTTTGTTGTATTTGTTTCAAAGTTTGTACAACGTAGATTAACTATATTTTACACTCCATTCTATATTATCTTTGATGTATTTGTTTCAAAGTTTGTACAATGTAAATTATATAATTAATAATAAGAATTAATATTAAATTAATAATCATATTCGCCAATATTGTATTTGTTTCAAGGTTAAACCACTCATAACTAAACTATTTCCCTCTCCAGTTTTAATCTTCCCAGGAGCATTCTCTTCAAACTTGTGTGGGAGGGCGACCTAGCTCTAAAAGAGGGTCTGTGTTGTGTGGTAGAATCCTCACAATGCACAAGCAACATACGTTTTAGAGGGTGTCAAGGGGTGGTTTGGTGAGGGGTGTGATATTGTTTCCTTGTACAGTCTAACAATTATTGTGTGTGTTAAACTATTCTCTGCACATGTTGATAACATTACCAGCACTTTGGTGGTAATGTCTACACAGCCGAAAGTATTTTTTGGTAAAGGTAGACTGGTTCATTGTTCAGCCTTTGAAGTGGAAAGTGGAAAGGCAGATACTAGAACCGATACACACACACACACACACCCCTCTCCTCATCGCCTCTCTCTCTCGCACTGTCATCCAATATTTATATGGTTGAGTTGGGATGAAATGGAAGTCTGTATTTTTAACAATATGTATTAAAAAAACACTTTTATGGCTCGAATAAATAAAACTGTTTCTAAAATACTACATATAAACCTCGACCTGAGTCAAAATTTCACGAACACTTGTCCTCTGGGCGAATTGGAATCAAACCAGAACTTTTTATCTTCATTTAAAATTTTCTGGATGAATGATAGGCTACAATGCTCGTGTCAAACATTCGAGAATGGTTCAAATTACTATTTGTATAAAATTAAACAAAACATGTATAATGAAGCACTAGTTTATTTTTTTGACAAAAAAATAAGTATTTTGATTATAAAAAAATGGGAATGTGTTTAATTTAACTCGCTTTCCTTTCCACCCTAACTTATCAACGGGCATTTTAACTTTGTATTTTACGCATACTTTCCAATCACAAATGTTATATTAACATATAAACTATTCGCTTCGATGGCCACATGATTTAAGGCGTCTCTCTCACAATAGACTCGATTGTTAGTGACGGGGAGATCGTGGGTCAATCCCCAGTCGAGTGAACTTGAGGTGATTTTCCCTGAATTATTTTCAACTTCATCCCCACGCAAACTCGGGTAAACTTTCTTTAAATTCAATCTTACTCATTCTTAAACTACTAGCTTAAATATTATTACTATTCTCGCTTTTAGCACCGACTTATGGACCCCGTTCACGTTTACATCTGTGTACTTATCACGCGTATGGACTAAGGATGATTAAGGTTAATTTTATATGAATTGTACCTGCATTTGCTTGGAGGGAAAGTAGAAAACAATTTTGAAAAATCCTTATTTAACCCGACCAGCATTTGAATCTCAATCTCCCCGTGTCATCGGTAGTCTAGTCTCTTGTGAGAGTGACGCCTTAGACCATGCGGGCACTGAAGTGGGTAGCGTCATTATTACATAGGTGTACGAACCGGACGGGTAGAAAGATTTAGTGTTCAATAAAAATAATAGCAACACATAAATTGCAATCAAACAAGCAAAGAGAATGTCTAACACTATACACTCAACTATAATGCTTAGGGTGAAGCTGTACACAAATAGTGACACCAGGGATCGAACCAAGGTGACTTAGATTTGTAGTCAACTCACTATAACTGCAAACAATAAATACATTGTTAGCAATTGGGACCACGTCCGATTACCCGTCTGAGCTATCCATTTTTCAGTTAAACTAATTATATATTATTATTTGCACCTCGTCTTACTTATATATTATTATTATTATTATTATTATTATTATTATTATTATTATATTAGCACTCATCTTACTACCCGTTCGGGTTATACGCACTTACGCTAATGTGTAATGGTAGGGTGATTGTGAGATTGAATGAAGGACCTACAGTTTAACGTGGAATCCGAACCACGGTGGAGGCTTGGCATTCCCCACATTCACAAGTTGTGATTAATAAAATTCTTGTCAGAGGTGAAGGAAGGGTTTGGCAATCAGATAAATCTGTGCCGGGACCGAGGATTGAACCCTGGACCCCCAGCACAGAAGTCTGACACCTCACCCCTAGACCAACAGGTCACCCATTTAGACTAATTAACTAGTAATAAGGAAGGTAAGATATTTATGAAAGGTTACCGAATTTTCATGGAGAACATGGCTACATTTTTGAACTAATTTAAATTATTCGAATTGTGGTCTTCTCCATACGGACAGTGTCGTAATTATAATTATGTGAAACATTTATGTGTTGATAATCATTAGTAATAATAAAATAGTGCGTCAGCACTTCATTATCTGTAGCCCAATTTGTGGGAGGATTATCCAGTATTAATGTAGCGTTGCATCAGGGAACCCCCGAATGTACTAATCGTACATCCTTTCCGTGAAGGCTCTTTCCTTGTCCCGATGAGATAAGATGAGGGTGATATGGGGTGTGAAAACCCAATGGACACATATAAACTTAACTTACACCTAGTTAACCAAACTCTAGTGACCGTTGGAGTAATTCTTCTTTCGAGAAAAATACTCAAAGTACCAACCGGTAATTGAATCTGAGACCCCTAGAATCGTAGCCAGGTGCACTGACCACTAGACCATGAGGTCAATTATATTAATTAGTTATATATTGCTACATACCCTTGTTTGCAACTGGATTGTCTGTATCTTACACAACTAAATAGAACAGATGGATGAAATGTGAGGTTTCTTATTGATATCTTACAGATATTAGATGGCTTCAGAATTACTTCCCTCTAATTATCTTGGTCAGCTTGGACCCTTAGCTACTGAGTTAAAGTCGGGCATGAAAACCACTACACAACCCTTCCGGGGTTAGTATGTTTATTGAGCTGTTTTAAAACTCTATCGGGGGAGAGCGCAACTGAATGTTAGGTTCGTCAATCTGGTTTGTCGGTAACAAGGAGGTTGGGGTGTGTATCCTGGCAGGGTGTACTAAAGCTGGACCCGCTTCGGTGGCCGTATGGTCTAACGTGCTACTCTCCTGTTATACTAGACTACTGAAGACAGGGAGATCGGGTTCGATCCCATTTGGGTGATTGAGGGTGGTTTCTGATAATGATATTCCACTCTACTTTCAAGAAAATGCGGGTGCACTTTCTCTCCCAATAAAGCCTTCCTAATCCTTAAACCATTAGTGTAATTAGTACATAGGAGTATAACTCAAATGGGTAGTAAGACGTGATACTAAAAAACTTTACCAAAGGGTTATTTTTCCTACGGGATTTCCCAATATCCCTCCATGCAAATTTAGGTACAATTCCTCTAAATTCTATTTTTCTCATCCTAAGTCCATTATGGTAAAAAAATGAGGATAGTTCAGAAAAGTAGGGCGATGTGAAAAAAAAATCAACAACTCATTCATTCCAAATTTGTTTCCAATTCGAATATATGTAATACATATTTCTTTAATTCAATGTCATTTTAAATACATTTATGAAAAGAAATGAGATAATTTTATAAAAAGTTTTAAAATAAAAATAAGATTTAGAAAATAAATAACACAAATTAAAATTAAATAATATATGTTTACGTACTTTTACGGATACCTGTCCAAAGAAATTATGAAAATGTAACAACTGTTATACAACTCACGAGACACATTATAATTTTTTAATAAAATTGGAAGCAAAATTTTAATTAATTCTAGAAATACGAATTAATAGAAAAGCCATTGGAATCAAGAAGGACCAAACTTTCTTCACTGAACAAATTGGTTTCATATTAAGTACAAGTTGGCCTCAAATTTAATATAAAAATAATAAAGTTGTGAGGAAGCTGCTGTACAATTCCCTCCTTCCCTTTCATTCCTCAACTACAATCTCTTTTTTACATTCTCGTTAGTAAAAGTTGATACCACAAATACATAAAAAAATTAGGACTGTCTTATTTTGCTTTCTCGCTATCTTACAAGTAGAGAAAGTATTGTGATCATAAAAAAAAATTGAACTCAAGATTTTAATGAATCATGACGTTTCATGAACCTCCAAATCAAAAAATGTGGTTTATGACTTTCCGTCTGTCTGTCTGTCTGTCTGTCTGTACTTTCAACTAGAGCTTAAAATATTTTACCGATTGGGCTAAAACTTGGTATCTAGGGTTTTCATAGGATCTCACAGAGGGGTTTCTGGAATTGGATATATGACCCTAAAATTAAGGGTAGTTTACAGAAGGGCAAAAAGAGAAAAAGTCGATTTTATCAAAACCGGCTCTAACGATTTTGATTAAATTTCATTTTTAAACATTTATAAATATTACAAACAAAATGGCTTCCCTTAATATTTCGGAAAAATAAATTTAAAGGCTCTGGTCTAATGCGTAAATTAACTTTTTTTATAATATCTCCTAAACTATTTGAGATATGAAATTAATTATCGTTAGAAATATGTAGGGCGATTTATAATACAAATATTTTATAAGAAGCATATTTTTATAAAGACAATAATTTTCAAGCTTGTGAGCTTGTGATCTTTGGATGTAAAGATATACTACTTAAGATTTAACGCAATAATTATCCAATGCCATAGAGTAATTAAATATAAGTCTCTAAAAGCTTATGTTGTTTTTCCTTAAACCTCTTAAGAGAAATGTTTGTACAACAATGCTCTATATCCATTTTAGACTCAATAGTCAATATTTACATTTTTGATTGGTCAATATTTATAAATGAGGAATTTAATAGCAATGAGATGGCATGAAGATTTGCAACACCTAATAAAATGTCGAAAATTTTAACCGGAAGTTGAAATTTTAATACGAAGTGTTGACCCTTGTGGTCCCAATATTGATCTTTTTTTTATCGATCCAAACATACAAATGAGGACATTAATTCTTAAAAACAAAATTATTAAATTTAAAACCAAGACTAAAAAAAAAAGTTTTATGTAAGTATAGTGCCATTTATGTTTGGGTTTGCTGGTGTATATTATTTTGTTTCACATATATTACGAGTTTTGTGTAAATATCTCAATTTTCAAACAATAGAGAGAGAAAGTCCGTGCGGAGTTCCGTACCATTTATTTTAATTAATGCATTTTATATTTTTTCAATTAAATTTTAAAACTCATGATTGTGAAAAGTCTTTTGGATTTTTTTGCTCCGTATCTTATTACATGCCGGGGCTATAATTTACCTTTACTAACTAAGAATATATTATAAAGGTAGAATTTAGAATAAATGTACCAGAATTTGTGTGAAAGGAGATTGATCAACCATTTAAGAAAACACCCTTAATTTACCTGCCTGAGCTTGAAATTTAGTCAGCGTGTCCACCGGTGTGGGTGGTTTTAATTTTAATATACGAGAGCTATATATTGAAAAAGCCAATGCCAATGGCCGTTCAGCCTAAGGCATAAGGTTCACGATATATTACATTGCCAGTTCCAGAGAGGTCAAAGCTAAAATCTTGGCTGAGATCAACTTGTGGGGGTGGTATTTGACAAATTATTTTTTATCACTTCACTATTTTTACCGGCTTTCCAAAGTGGTGTGGGTACATTTTCTCTAAATAACCCTCCTCATTCTTATTTCCGAGATTACATTGGTAGTAACTATTATGTTAAATATTATAACTATAACAATTTTACCTTCCAAAAATGAATACAAAAAACTTAAGTACTAATGAAATCCTAAATGATTAAGATCCTTTTGTTTATTATTTAGTTTTTTGTAGCACCGCACCTTACTATCGGTTCAGGTTATACACATATGTACTAGTTATGCTAATGCGTTAGGTATGAAAAAGTCTGAATTTAGAGAAAGTGTAACCGCATTTGTTTGGAGATAAAGTGGAAAGCCATTTAGAAAAAACCACCCAAAGTATACCTGACCTGGGTTTGATCCCTGATCTACCTGCCATTGGTAGTCTAGTCTATTGAGAGAGTGATGCCTTAGACCATGCGGCCACTGAAGAAGGTTACTATTTAGTTGGACCTTGCTATGCTCAAGATGCACTTGTGTAGCAATTTTTCTTTAGTTGAATAAATATATTCTTAATAACCTAATTAAGTTGGTAACACTTTATATAAATTTGCTTTACATACATAAGCTATCCTATGATGCACATGAAAAAAGTTTGAGAAAACCAATACATGAAAAATACGCTTAACCTTTTTGTGTGTGATAAATACAAAGTTTTTGCTAACGCTCGAATTATGAACTAAATGTTAGGAGTTGTGAAAATATATTAAAGTTTCCTATTATGAGCCTACATATCGTTTTTAGTTGCTACAACTTTATACTTCACACAACATACATCGGGGTGACCTGGTGGTCTAGGGGTAAGGTGTCGGACTTCTGTGCTGGGGTCCAGGGTTATATCCTCTGTCCCGGAACAAAGTTATCTGATTACCAAACCCTTCCTTCACCTCTGACAAGACATCTTGTGAATGTGGAGAATGCCAGGTCTCCACCGTGGTTCGGATTCCACGTTAAAATGTAGGTCCTCCATTTCATCTCACAATCACCCTACCTTTACACATTAGCGTAAGTGCGTATAACCCAAACGGGTAGTAAGACGCGGTGCTAATAATAACACAACATACATCCAGTGCCTTTCAGATTACCCTTTGAAGTGATAAGTGCTTAGGGCCTACAAATGTCTAAACAAACAACTTAAACCTACTTGTATATTTTTAGCACCGCATCTTACTACCCGTTCGAGTTAGACGTTCATGTACTAATTACATTACTAGGTTAGGGATTAAAAAGGTTTAATTTAGAGGATATGTAAACACGTTTGCGTGGGGTAAGAGTGGAAAACAGTTTAGGGAAAACCAGCCCAAACCTGATCGAACCCCGATCTCTCCATCTTCGGCAGTTTAGTTTATTGTGAGATTAGGACATTGAACCATGTGGCTACCGGAGTGTGTGTTTCATAAGTTAATTACAAATTTAGGAATGATAAATTTGAAATAATATCTGCAGGTGAGTGTCGTCTCAATCTCTAGGACATGAGATGTATAAAACTTTAACTGATGTGGTCAGTTTCGATTAGCTCATTTGTCATTATGTATCTGATTTTTAATTTCTCTCAACCCCTCGAAGAGAAAAAGAAGTATTGTAAACGTAAGAAATAAATAAAATTGAACTCGAGATTTTGACAAATGCCGACGTTTCATGACCCCCTGAAAGTGAGAAATGGTTTACGGGATGCCGTCTGTTTGTCTGTTTGTCTCTTTGTCTTGTCTAAATCTTGGCCTAGAGCCGAATTCATTCTACCAATCGGGCCAAGACTTGGTATCTAGGGTTTACTTTATAGTTTATAAGGTTTCCCCAGATAAGTTTTTGAAATTAGATATATAACCCTAAAATTAACGGTAGTTTACTGAAAGTCAAAAAGAGATTAAATCAATTTTCTTAAAATTCCTCTAACGATTTACACTAAAATTTGCTAATGCGCTAGTTTCATGTTGAGCTAGACTGCCGAGGACGGGTATATCGAGGCTCGAATCTCATTCAGGTGAACTGGGGTGGTTTTTCCTAATTGGTTTTTTACTTTACCTCCACGCAAATACGGGTTCACTTCATCTACATTCAACCTTCTCCATTCCTAACCTATTAGCGTAATTATTACATAAGTGTATAAACCGAACGGGTAGTAGGACGTTGTGCTAAGTATTATTATTATTAAAATTTGTATATAAGCATGGTTTAACATTACAAACCAATGGGCAACTCTCATTCTCCCGTGAAAATGATTTTAAAGGCATTTTAGAGAAGCGAAAATTTCAAATTTTGATCATATAACTACAAATATTTGAGATAAGAAATCACTTAATACTGTAAAGTTGTAATATTATTAAAAATAGAAATATTTTAACTTGGAATATATTTTTATAAAACCAATAGTTTCTGAGCTATAAGTAATCATATAATAGTTTTATGGAGTACTTTGAAATATAAAATTGATTGCTATCCTCGTTTCTCAATGTTTCCATAGTATTGCATATTATTAAATATATGCTATTTGGGGAGTATTTCTTCAACAGTCTATATTATTTAGTTTCACAAATATTACGCGTTTTTAAGTAAAGTCTCTATTTTAAGTTCAAAAAGAAAGTCTGTGTGGTGCACCCTACCATTTATTTTTATGGGTGCGCAGATAGTTTAGCATAATTGCGTGATGCATATATTTAAGGCACAATTTGTTTTATAGATTTCTTCATATTAATGATTAACTATAAATTTAGTGAAATTCAAGATTTTCTCAATCTTTTACAAATAAACCTCGGTATCGAAAGCAAAAATAATTTAGTTATAATTTATGTATCTTTTGTTTCAGTTAAGACTCTGATGTTTCTGCTGATTTGACCAGAAATAGTTTAAACACATAACTAGATTATAATTTACAAATTTGAGATTTTAAATTTTTTTATTTAGTGATTTAATAATAAAATAAGTTAGGTAATCTCTAATAATTAAATGTTCTATTTATTTTACTAGAAACGTACAAAAACTTCAAATATATACATGATAAAATATCAATATTTTTGTGTTTAAAAGACAGTAAAAATATTGTATTCGCATACTATCTAATATTTGTTCTTTTTAACAGTGATACCAACTGTTATCGATACATTTACTTCAATACAAGTAGCAAGTACAGTATTGATGCTTATTTCCTATACTAAAAAAAATTGTGTTATACAGGATGTACCATAGCATGTGGGACTCACTTAAGAGGTAGAACCCACCTCGGTGGCGTAGTTGGCTAACGCACTTGTCGTGTTGAGCCCGACTGCTGAGGACGGGGAGATTGAGGTTCGAATCTTGTTCGGGTGAACTGGGGTGGTTTTTCCTAAATGGTATTCCACGCAAATGCGGGTTCACTTCCTCTAATTCAACCTTCCTAATTCCTAATCCATTAGCGTAATTAGGACTTAAAGCGTATAACCCGAACGGGTAGTAAGACGCGGTGCTAAATAATAATAAAAAGTGGTAGACAGGAGACACACAAAAAAAGTTCATACGAACATGTATCCCATTTGACCTTGTTTTAGAGATATTGTCATGTTTATACTCCAGTGATGTGGAGCTACTTAACATTATAAGAAGTGGTCTAAATGGCCACGCCTGGCCTGAATACTAGGCTGCAGATGTGTCGAATAATGCCGCACCCTTTCAAAAATACCAGCTGTTTGTCAGATTCTTTGGAAACTTTTTTGTATACTTTGACGAAGTGTTTCGATACCAACATTGAGTGTTGAATAAACAATTTCGTTTCAAATGGCCCTCACAAATATAAATCAAATGGATTTAAGTTTGGGGAACGAACACTCTTGACACGACGACACAGTATTTTTCTTTATATACAGCTCGAACCAGTTACATCATGGTGCGGTTTTATGTGATACTAGCCCCCTTCCCCGTAAAAAAATATTGTAAGGAATCCTGTAAAACAAAGCTTCAAATCATCCATCATGTCAATATAAAAACAAAACTATTTATTTACTTATATTTTTGAAACTACAGTCCTACCTACCATCACTGTATAGCCCCCTCCCTATTTTTATCCTTCCTCCTATTTTAATCTCTTTCCTCTTTCCTCCCCCTACCCCCGCCCCCTTCACCAACCCCACTCTTCCTTCAACAACTTTTTTTTCCCAACGACTATATAATATACTATCGACATTTTTATGAGGAATAAATTAAATTTTCAAAATAAAATATATCCTATGTTATTATTATTATTATTATTAGCACCGCGTCTTACTACCCATTCGGGTTATACGCACTTACGCTAATGTGTAATGATAGGGTGATTGTGAGATGAAATGAAGGACCTACAGTTTAACGTGGAATCCGAACCACGGTGGAGGCCTGGCATTCCCCACATTCACAAGATGTCTTGTCAGGGGTGAAGGAAGGGTTTGGTAATCAGATAAATCTTTGCCGGGACCGAGGATTGAACCCCATCCGCCAGCACAGAAGTCAGACACCTTACCCCTATACCACCGGGTCACCCCGATATATGTTGTGTGAAGTATAAAGTTGTAGCAAATAAAACGATATGTAGGCTCATAATAGGGAAACTTTAATATATGTTCACAACTCTTAACATTTAGTTCATAATTCGAATAACACCTTACCCCTAGACCACCAGGTCACCCTTATATCCTATGTTACTCGCTGATAATGTAGCTTTATATTTGTGAAAGAATTTTTAAAATTGGTCCAGTAGTTTTTGAGTTTATCCATTACAAACAAAAAAACAAAATTCAAGTCTTTCCTTTATATAATATTAGTATAGATTCATGAGAAAATGATGAAATTGATACCAGTGAAACAATTTTATCACATTGTAATAATAATAATAATAATATTTAGCACCGCATCTTACTACCCGTTCGGGTTATACGCTTTAAGTACTAATTACGTTAATGGATTTAGAAATTGGGAAGGTTGAATTAGTGGAAGTGAACCCGAATTTGCGTGGAGGGACAGTGGAAAACCATTTAGGAAAAACCACCCCCAGTTCACCCGACCGAGATTCGAACCTCAATCTCCCCGTCCTCAGCAGTTTAGCTCAACACGACAAGCGCGTTAGCCAACTACGCCAGGCGGGTATCACATTGTAAAAAAGAGTTATTTAAAATGATAATAAAAACCTACTAGACTGATTTACGTTATTGTCGAGTAAAGACATTAATACAGCTGCACTTCAATATGATTTATGATTAGATGGTAGTTTTGTATTTAATTTCCCGGTTAATCGGCTGTGAGATGGGTCATTAAGTGTCTTAACTCTACCCGTGACAAGTTCATGAAGTTCCTTGGTAGGAAGAATTATAATAGTGGTATTGAAACATACCCTCTTCAGCGGCAAAATGGCCCAAGCCCTAAGGCATCACTTTAGTGTTATACTGGCCTGCTGAAGGCAGTGAGATCGTGTTTCGAATACCGGTCGGGTCTACTGAGAGTAGTTTTTTATTCGCTAAATGTTTTCCCACTATCCTTACACATTGATATATGTAAATTATCTATAAAATCCTTCCTTCCTTATCATTACTTCATTAAAGTAATTGTTATATTTTTAGTACCACGTTTTACTAACCGTTTGGGTTGTACGTTAATTGGCTTAGGGATTAGGAAGGTTATATTTAGAGGAAGTGTACCCATATTTTGATGGAGGGAAAACCATTTTGAAATAATCACCCTCAGTAAACCCAACCGATATTCGAACCTCGATCTCCCCGTCATCGGCAGTCTAGCCTGCTGCAAGAGTAGCGCGTTAGACCACGAATTCACTGAAGTAGGTGAATAATTATTATATATGTGTATAACCTGAATAAGTAGTAAAATTCGATGATAAAAAAATAGTATTTACCAAGGAGATATAATTACGGATTAAATTAATTAACGAGATGACATATTCTCTTTTGATATGTGAGGGAAATATCAGTTCCCTTAATTTCAAGTATATTTGACAGATGGAGGCTTATACAGGATTATTTTTAAATAGCGTGCCGAAATAAAATGGGTGGAAGATGTTGCTGTAACGACAATCTTGTTATGAGGAACTTATGTTCATTGATGTCCCCGTGAGGAACTTTAAACATTTGAAGTGTTATCTAAAGTCTAGGCAACTTTTCTGGTACACCAGAGGTGCTCCTTTATAGGTTGATATTGGCACTATTGAAATGTCGTGCCTCATCAAACCAAAGGTCATATGATTACCGAGAGCATAATCCATTACACAGACAACAGGCTCATGCCGCACAAGAAAAGAATAGAGGTGGAGAGTTACACATCCAGGAAGCTAGCTGACACCTAAATAGCTACACATTGTTTACAGATATAATAGTGTATGCTAACAGTAATCATAATTATTACCTCCGGTTTAAAGAGTCATGCCTTTCCGATAGTGCAAATACCACCATATATCGGTAACGTCATTATTCATGCCAGAAATTTGCCTAGACATTTCACCTGTTCGAAGTTCCATAGCTTCTTATGGGGACATTGCCGGTCATGGGTTCCTCATACCAATATAGTCGTAATAAAATAGTATTCTACCTATTTAATTTTGAAACGCCATTTCAAAATCATCCTGTATATTTTAAATGGGGCCGTTTAATAGAACACTTGAGAAAAAAGTCGATTTTCTCAAAATCTGCTTTAATGATTTTGATTAATTTTAATTTATAAACATTTATAGATATTACAAACAAAATGCCTACTCTCAATACTTCGGGAAAATTAATTTAAGGGTTCCGGTATGATGCGTAAATTCTTATATTTTTGTTAATAATATCTCCGTAACTCTTTGAGACATGAACTTAATTAGCATTGCAAATATGTAGGGTTATTTATAATACAAACCTTTTATAAAAAACATATTTTTATAAAACTAATAACTATCAAGCTATACGCAAATATATATATATTATATATAAATATAAATATATATATATATAAAAATAAATATATAAATATATAATATAGATATATATAATTATATTAATTTATTATATATATTTATTTATTATTATTTACTTTTCGAAAAAAAAGGTAAAGTATGCGACTGTAAAAAATATTTAACCTGAAATGTTGATAAATGTCGACGTCTCATGACCCCCAAACCCTAAAAAGTGTTTTTTGCAATGACGTCTGTCTGTGTGTCTGTTTAACGCTAAAATTAAAAGTAGATTAATAAAAAGAGAAAAATCGATTTTCTCAAAATTAGCTCTAACGATTTTGATTAAAATTGGTATCTAGGCGTTGATTATGATCACATATAAAATGGCTATTTTCATTTTACTATGAAAATGCTTTTAAGATTCTTTACATAAGCTGAAATTTCCGTATGTACGCAACTATTTGAGTTACTAAATAACTTATCATTACAAAATTGTAGTAATATTAAAAATAAAAAACCTTTTATTCAAAAATATTTTTGTAAAACTAACAGTTTCTAAGATATTGGCAAATATATTAATACAATTTTGTGAGCTTTAGTTGTAAAGAGATACTACTTAAGTTTTAATGCAATAATTATCTAATGCCATAAGTAATTAAATATAAATACATCTCTCAAAAAAATTATGTTATCTTTCCTTTAAACTCTTCGGAGAAATGTTTGTACATCATTGATATATATACTTCATTTTAGACTCAATAATCAGTAAATACATTTTTTATTGGTCAAAATTTATAAATAAGGACTTTAATAGCAATGCGATGACCTGAAGATGTGAAAAACCTAATAAAATGTTAGAATTTTAAAAGGAATTCAAAATGTTAATACCAAGTGTTGACCCTTGTGCAACCAATATCGATCGTTTTTATTGGTTCAAACATACAAATGAGGACATTACTTCTTCATAAATAAGATTATAAAATTCAAAACCAGGACTTAAAAATGTTTTACGTAATTATAGTGCAGTTTATGCATGGGTTTGCTAGAGTATATTATTTAATTTCACATATATTACGAGTTTTGAGTAAATATCTCATTTTTAAACAATAGAGCGAGAAAGTCCTGTGGAGTTCCGTACCATTTATTTAATTGGTGAAATGTGGGATCCCCCTTAGAAAGTGATGAATTAACGTCTGTAGGGCAGGATGTTGTGTCTATTATAGATTTAAGTTAGTTCGTAAGTCATGTGCCAATATAGTCAGTGTGTTCAAAAAGTGAACGTTAAATATCTCAAATAAATGAAAAAATGAAGTAATTTAGTTCTAAAAGAAAGACGAATAAGGATGAAAATGTGCTAATGTTGCCCAATCAAAAACTGTAGATATCTCTATGCCCCTTTATCCCTCGTTTCCCCTTTTACAAATATGTTAAATTATTAATTTTATGTTTAATGTATGTTGTGCTTAAGGTTAAAATAAGAATTTTAGTGAGAGAACTATAAATTGAATAAGTTGAGTGTATTTTTATTTCTCTTTGAATCTCGAACTTAGTCTTATTGGTTTCTATAAAGAAAATAAATAAGTCTTAGTTTTTTTCTCTCTTTGTTATTAGATTTTGAGAAAGTTTTTTGTTGAACAATTTTATAAATTTTCTGGGGCTACAACTAATTGGGGTCTTATAGTTACTGGTAACAAATAGCGCTATATAAGAAAATTCTATTTTATCTTCTTTATATATTGAAAAGGATAGAAAAAAGAGAAATGTTAGCAAATAGATGGAAAACCATAATTGGTTCATCAAAAGAAGACTATTAAAATCTTATTTGTGACGAACAGTTCATTTTTTATAGGGAAAAACCTTTAGAAAACACTAGTGGTATTCTAAATCCATCTTTTAGATGTCAAACGAAGTTGAATCGAATAAAATTTAATATTTCCAAATCTGAATCAAGTTCAAATAAGGGTTTACTACCTGATTCGGTGGCCGCATGGTGGAAGGCGTCACTCTCGCAATAGATTAAACTGCCAATGACGGGAAGATATGGGTTCGAGCCCAGTCGTGTATACTATGGTTAGTTATTCTTTAATGGATTTACACTCTCCCTACACGCAAATGTAGGCACACTTACACCAAATTCAAACTTCCTCATCCACTCATTAGAGTAATTAGTACATGGACGTATAGCCGGAACGGGTAGTAAGAGGTGGTGATAAAATATAATACTTTAAAGTTTTAAATAAAATATGTTTTATAGTTATATAGCTTTAGGTATTAAAATATAATTCATGAAATGATATATTGCAAAAAAAAATTAACATATTTTCTAAGCTGGTAAATAACGTTATTATTCCAGATTGTAATTTAATTATTTTAGATTTCTATCATGCGAATATGATGTATAGGACAGCACAAATTTACAAAAAATGATATATATAATATGTATATTCTAACTTTAAATATTTTAATTGAGGAAGACTTCGTAAGTGTCAAATCCGGAATTTTAATATCTAATTGAAGTCCAAGCTGAAGAATATTTAAAATGAAGTAGCAGTTTACGAAGCTTCACACACACAACAAAAATTGAGTTTGTGGTCTACAATTATAAAGTTGTATTATATTATTTTTGTTATATCATCTGCTTTGATAGTATTTATAAAAAAATTAAAGCTGCAGATAATATGTCCTGACGTATTAATACGTGAATCTAGATCTAGTAATTTTTGTAGTAATAAGATGCTATGATTTTTCCTACAAATATTATACTTAGATCTAGTAACTTTTCTGATAGATAAGATTTTTTCTATAAAAATTGGACTAAAGTTACACTTTCACTTATATTCATACGTCAATTCTTGTGATCTGAAGTATATATATAATTATATATATAATAAATGTCTATAAAAATATAACATTAATAATACAGTAAATTGTTACCATTTTTAACCAATAAACAAATTGTTTTATTTAATTTAATTTTTTCCTACCAAAATCCTACTATAGCTGCACTAAGTATAAACAAGCATTAATATAATATTGCACGTCTGGGATACACACGCCTCAGTGGCGTATTTGTCTAATTTTTTCCTCCCAAATCCTACTATAGCTGCACTAAGTATAAACAAGCATTAATATAATATTGCACGTCTGGGATACAACACGCCTCAGTGGCGTATTTGTCTGACGCGCTGGTTTCGTGTTGAGTTAGACCTCCGAGGACGGGGAGATCGAGGTTCGAATCTCTTTGGGTGAACCAGGGTGGTGATTTCCCCTAAAGGGTTTTTCTTCTACCTCCACACAAATGCGAGTTCACGTCCTTTATATTCAACCTTCCCAATTCCTAAACCATGAGCGTAAATAGTACTTAAGCATATAGCCCGAATGGGTTGTAAGACACGGTGATAAGAATATTATAAGGATGCAACAATCGTTGTCCATTTGGTGTAAAGATTAGCCAGTACTAATGTAGGCCTACCGTTGCCCAGGGGACGCCCGACTACACGAGAACTAGTACCTGCAGATGAAGTGAAACTTAGGTTACTAGAAAATTAAAATTTCCCATTTGGGAATCGACTTTATCTTAGGAAAGTTTGCACCTCTAAGTTGGTTCTCAAACTCTGAGCTTCCAGCTAACTTGGTTGTTATACAAGGCTGCCCTTAACAGACGTGAGGTGAGGCCTTGGGAAAACTTCGTTTGCTGAGCTCCCATCATTATGTGACCTACCCACCCTCACCAGAAAATAAATAATCAAATAAATTATTAATTTATGATTAGTATTATTACAGTAATTTGCACCTATATTTGTCCATATAAGGTATCTGTAAAGACATATGGTATTTAGAAGTCCTGTTTTTATACATATAAGTATTGATTCATCCACAATACTTTGTTCGATTTTCTTTACCATTGAACTTGATTTGGATAAAGACACAAAGAACAGAGTGCTAAGTTTGAATTAAATTAGTTACGGTTGGATGCAGGGAACGCGAGAAAAAAGGTCAGTGTTTTTGCAATTTTATATTAAAACTTTTTTTAAAGTGTAAATAAATCAATTTCTTCTAAACAAACAAAGAAATTAATTTTCTTCACATGATGATATCAATAGTTGTTTAATATCTGTCATGATCATAATGGCATTATCTTAAAAAGCTTTTTAAATGAAGAGAAAAAGGGTTTATTAAAGTTCAGGATACCCTTGAAAACTATTCAACAACTGTTGATATCACCATGTGAAGAAAATTAAAATCTCTGTTTATACTAAAACTATATTTGATTCTTTTTTGGCCAAAAAATTGTTTTGCTACAAAAACAGAAAAAAACACTTACCTTTCCACGGGTCTCCTGTACCCTCACCACCTCACCTCACGTCTCCTGTATCCTCACCACCTCACCTCACGTCTCCTGTACCCTCACCACCTCACCTCGCGTCTCCTGTACCCTCACCACCTCACCTCCCGTCTCCTGTACCCTCACCACCTAACCTCACGTCTCCTGTACCCTCATCACCTCACCTCGCGTCTCCTGTACCCTCACCACCTCACCTCCCGTCTCCTGTACCCTCATCACCTCACCTCACGTCTCCTGTACCCTCACCACCTCACCTCACGTCTCCTGTACCCTCACCACCTCACCTCACGTCTCCTGTACCCTCATTACCTCACCTCACGTCTCCTGTACCCTCATTACCTCACCTCCCGTCTCCTGTACCCTCACCACCTTTACTCGCGTCTCCTGTACCCTCACCACCTCACCTCACGTCTCCTGTACCCTCATCACCTCACCTCGCGTCTCCTGTACCCTCACCACCTCACCTCCCGTCTCCTGTACCCTCATCACCTCACCTCACGTCTCCTGTACCCTCACCACCTCACCTCACGTCTCCTGTACCCTCACCACCTCACCTCACGTCTCCTGTACCCTCATCACCTCACCTCACGTCTCCTGTACCCTCACCACCTCACCTCGCGTCTCCTGTACCCTCATTACCTCACCTCCCGTCTCCTGTACCCTCACCACCTCACCTCGCGTCTCCTGTACCCTCATTTCCTCACCTCCCGTCTCCTGTACCCTCACCACCTTTACTCGCGTCTCCTGTACCCTCACCACCTCACCTCACGTCTCCTGTACCCTCATTACTTCACCTCCCGTCTCCTGTACCCTCACCACCTCACCTCGCGTCTCCTGTACCCTCACAACCTCACCTCCCGTCTCCTGTACCCTCATTACCTCACCTTCCGTCTCCTGTACCCTCACCACCTCACCTCGCGTCTCCTGTACCCTCATTACCTCACCTCCCGTCTCCTGTACCCTCACCACCTTTACTCGCGTCTCCTGTACCCTCATCACCTCACCTCACGTCTCCTGTACCCTCATTACTTCACCTCGTGTCTCCTGTACCCTCACCACCTTTACTCGCGTCTCCTGTACCCTCATCACCTCACCTCACGTCTCCTGTACCCTCATTACTTCACCTCCCGTCTCCTGTACCCTCACCACCTTTACTCGCGTCTCCTGTACCCTCATTACCTCACCTCACGTCTCCTGTACCCTCACCACCTTTACTCGCGTCTCCTGGACCCTCATTACCTCACCTCACGTCTCCTGTACCCTCACCACCTCACCTCGCGTCTCCTGTACCCTCATTACCTCACCTCCCGTCTCCTGTACCCTCACCACCTTTACTCGCGTCTCCTGTACCCTTACCACCTCACCTCGCAACAAAAGTTATCTTGAAACATATCCACCACAGAGAGACATACAAATGCAAATTGGTGGAGTTAAAATGAAAAATTGGCTTTACTCGTTCAATAAATAAAACTATATGAATATATTTTTATTTGTTTTTTCATTATTACCATATTTGCTAGAATATTATGCGAGCGCGCTAGAAAACAAATGTCCCACCCCAATTTGTTTTTTCACTCTATCTTCTAAGCAAGCCCGCCCCTCTCCCCCGACCCCCCCCCCCCCCAAAACACGAGGCTCTGGTGGCCACAACATTTGCACAGTCCTAAGGGTGGCCCTGCTTATATGAGTTAAACCTTATAAAATATTTTTACTAATTTTTTTCTTAATGTTTCACTAAATTTTATATAAATCAAAACTATGTAATTACTTACAAGACATACAAACTGAATTAACTTAGGAGAACGACTTTATTTTAGCCTCTTACCCCATTTATAGGTAATCACATTTAATTAATCGCTTCAATAGCATAATGGTCTAAGGTGTTTCACAGTAAATTAGACTGTCAATGACAGGGAAATCGAGGTTCAAATCTCGGTCGGGTGTACTGGAGAGTTTTTCCAAAATAGTTTTACACCCTCCCTCCATACGAATGGGGGTACACTTCCCCTAAATATAAACTTACTAATCACTAATGACCATTAACGTAATTGGTACATAAGCTTATATAGCCCGAATGGATAGCAAGAAACAAAATTTAATAACAAAAATAACAAAATAACAAAATTTAATAACTCTAAAAGGTGACCTGGTGGTCTAGAGGTAAGGTGTCAGACTTCTATGCTGGCGGCCGGGGTTCAATCCTCGGTCCCGGCACAGATTTATCTGTTTACCAAACCCTTCCTTCACCTCTGACAAGACATCTTGTGAATGTGAGGAATGCCAGGTCTCCACCGTGGTTCGGATCCCACGTTAAACTGTAGGTCCTTCATTTCATCTCACAATCACCCTACCATTACACATTAGCGTAAGTGCGTATAACCCGAACGGGTAGTAAGACGCGGTGCTAATAATAATAATAATAATAACTCTAATGTGACAGGAAATGGGTATAGTAAAATTTGGAATAAACTATAACTTAAATTTGCGTGGAGGGTGTGTGCAAAACATATAGAACTAAACCTCCTTCTGGTAAACCAACCAAACTCGGAAAAGTTCTTCAGACATATTTTCATCAGTATTCTCTGTTAATAGCAGGCATCCATGATGTATCAATCACACATAGAATGTGGAAAACGATGTGGGTGGATGCCAAGCTTGAGTTTGAATTTAAAGGTCATACAAGGTAAAATAAGGTAAAAATCGTTAAATTTTGTGTTTTTTAATGGATTAAAAATGGAATTAATAGTTCTAATCAATGAAACTAGATTCGATAAAATGAAGATTTATTAAAACCTTTTAATAAACATCTAAAGTGTTATATTAGATGTAAATATATAGCCAAATGACATACAAATGCTTGATTTTATCGATTTAAGAAAATACATATGGATGGCATACTATTCAGGACACCCAGTCATTATTCAAACCCCGACCTCCACGTCACAGGTAAGCTAGGCTAAGCGAGATTGACCTCTGAGGTGGATGAGAATGTTTTTGAAAAAATCCACATAGGTCGGCACACTAACTAAATGTTAGGCTCATCTTTTTTTTATGGGAAGGTTGGGGTTTGAATCACGGTTGGGTGTACTGAGGGTGATTTCCTCTAAATTGTCTACCACACTCCATTCACACACACTCGGGTACACTTACTTTAAATTTTACCCTACTCATCCATAATTCATTAATGTAGGGATGTGGTTAACACGGATGTGTAGGCGCATAGAAATATAAACAAAAACAAAACTCGGTGGCGTAGTTAGCTAACGCGATAGCTTCATATTGAGTTAGATTACCGAGGATGGAGACATCGAGGTTCGAATCTTGGTTTGGGTAACTGGGGTGTGATTTTTCCTGAATGGTTTTCCACTCTTCCTCCATGCAAATTCTGGTTCACTTAACCTAAATTCAACCTTCTTAATTCCTAAACCATTAGCGTAACTAGTACATAAGCGTATAACCCGAACGGGTAGTAAGACGTGGTGCTAAATAAAAAAAAATAGTACAACAAATTTATGGATTGTTTTTCTATAAAAAGCCTCTCATAGAATTTACGTAGCCATCCACAGTCCTACACGTATCAACTATCAATCTATATCCTATACTCGACACCTAATTGAAAAAGTATTTATTTAAATTCAATATGGCTGGCAAACTATATTTGAACAAGGAAATCTAACCCGCGATCTTTTACTAGTGCGCTTACTGAGCTATCAAGTATTTAGCCCGTGCTCAGGGTTTAAGGTAGAGTCCATGATGGACGTGGTTAAACATCAGCTTCTTCCAAATATCGTTGTAACTCCAGCCACCGGTAGCTTTTTATGGTGCCGATTGCAACATATTGATGTATACAGGGTTTTTCTAGGTTTAATTTTGCAGCCTTATTTAATTAAATTAAATTATGTTCCCTGATTAACAACTACTCGTATATCCGTAGCTAAAACGAGTATATAACAAAGGTAATTACCACACATTATGGAGCCGGAGTATTTTTTTGTTGTAAAACTGTGGTTGTATCAAATATCTACTTCTGTAAAAAAAAAAAAAAGTAAATATAGTCAAATTTTTATACGTAGACTTAATCTGATAGCTTTAAAAGAAGTTGCGTATTCATACTTTTAGTTAACGTGATCTTCAGTCACGTTTTGATATTATATTATTAATACCTATACTACTTATAAAATAACACCAACAATTTAGAGTCTAAAATTTTATCAATTTTGGTAGAAAATAAGACATCTATTTTAAAAGGTTATTCCTATTAACATTGGACTGTTTGGTCTAAAATAAATGGTAACAAAACTTGCTAGATTGTGTTTTGAATGTTGACGTTTGTGGAGTGTTCTGTTTCTGACGTAGTCACTTTCATGTAAATGGGACAAGGCTGTGATTAATAGCTTGTTTACACACTTAACCCTTTCCCCTGCTTTTTCAGTAATTCAAAATAGAGATAAAGTTTCTTGAGAGTGATGTATTCTATCTTTATGTGTTACTAATCCCAGAAAAAAATGTTGTTTAAAAAAAAATCAATCTTACTTTATTTGCAAACTTTTCTAACACTTTGATCATTAAATCAATTTTTTCTTAGAATTAATTTTTCTAAATGTTTTGTGTCTAATTCCATGTACACATAGTACAATGATTCCGTATCACAAGTACTGGATTAATTACCAACCAACTCGCTTTCGGTGGCTGCATAGTCTGAGGCTCTACTCTCGCAATATACTTGACTGTCGAAGAGGGGGAGATCGGAGTTCAATCCTTGTCGTGTGTACTGAAGGTGATTTTTTTCCTAAGTGTTTTACCACTCTCCATCCACGCAAATGTAGGTTCACTTCCTCTAAATTAAAACATCATAATTCCTAACACGTTAGTGTAATTAGTACATAGCTTACAACCCGAACCGGTAGTAAGACGTGATGAAAAAAAAAAACCTTTTAAAATGACTGTAAACAAAACAAGTAGTCATAATGAAAATTGGTATATAATTTTGTAATAGCACGGTTGATATTTTCAGTGATGTTTAATTGTAGTAGTAGAACCAATGTAAGAGGATCTTCAAGAACTTCTGGAAAGAAAGGATTAAATACTGAAAACTGAATATGATATGAAAATCAACAAATATAAAACAAAAGTCATGATGTGCAGTAAAGGATAAATCGGTAAAAATAATATATAACTATAAAAAGTGAAGCTAAAGTAATAATAGAGTTCTGCTAGCTAAGAAATAAAATGAGCAAGGTAGAAAAATCAATAAGATATCAGAGGCAAAAATAATACTTAGCACCGTGTCTTAATATCCGTTTGGGTTATACGTTTAAGTACTAATTATGCTAAATGGTTAGGAATCGGGAAAGTTAAATATAGAGAAAGTGAACCCACATTTGAGTTGTAAAAACAACCCCCATTCCAGTCTAGTGAGATTCGAACCTCAATCTCCCTGTCCTCAGCAGTTTAGCTCAACACGAAACTAGTGCATTAACTAACTACAACACCGAGGCGTGTAAAATCGGAGGCAAATAAATATTTTAATATCAAGATGACATTACATTACAATCCTCGACTAGCATAATAACTTTGGAAATAATGAAAAGATTTCTAAAGGCATAAAGGTTGTTTTTCACTTTACAGAAGAACCACTGCGCAACAGAAAGAAAAATATTGAAAGCATTTGAAACGTGGTGGTGCAGAAGAATTTTGAAAATATCATGGATGGAGATGGTATTAAATACAGAAGAGCTAAGAAAAGTGAATTAAGAAGGGAAACTTTGGAAAGGTATAGAGCAAAGAAGAGTCAAACTGAGACATGATAGTTTGAATTGAAGGCGATGTGGAAGGCAGCCATTCAAGAGAGAAAGACCAAGACTGGAGTTCATTAATCAGACAGTGAACAATGTTGACAGAAGAAAGTACAAAGATGTAAAAAAAAAAAAAGTCCCAGAATAGACAAATGTGGAGAGCTACAGCAAACAAATCGGAATCAGAGTCCTACTACCCGTTTGGGTTATATGATTATGTATCAATTATGTTGTTAGTTTTAAGGGTCGGGAAGTTTATATTTATGAGAAGCGTACCTGCATTTGCGTGGAAGGAGAGTGATTTATTTAATATACTCCTTAGTACACCCGATCTAGACTCGAACCTTGATCTCCCCGTCATCGGCAGTCCAGTCCACCATGAGAGTAGGGCGTTAGACCACGTGGCCACCGGAGTGGGTGATTGGAAGATTTATGACCTGATTATGGGTGATAATCTTACATTATCTAACTGAATATAGATGTCCCTGTATTTAATACCACCCCTCCATTGCATCGGCCTGCAAGCGAGCTAGAGAGACCGATCGGCCGCCAACGACTGGAGAATATATTTTTCTAGACCGGAGCTACTACTT
Organism: Timema cristinae; assembly: GCA_039000515.1. Lineage (NCBI taxonomy): Eukaryota > Metazoa > Arthropoda > Insecta > Phasmatodea > Timematidae > Timema > Timema cristinae. The sequence continues at coordinate 27,106,699 of JBCFYV010002255.1, forward strand.
CTTTATTCAAGTAGCTCCTCAATTGTCCTCAAGAGACTGAATGGAGCTCATTCCAGACCCTATTCTTCACAGAAAAATCTGGAGGTGCTGGAGATCGAACCCGAGACCTGTGGATCTGTGGTCAGAAGCTTTCATAACACAGAGGTGGTCGTATTTTAAATAAAGGTAAAAATAATATATTTGTTTGAAAAATGTTTGAGATAGGTGGTTTTCATTATATTTATTAAATATATTAGGTACCTAAGAGTTAAAAAATAGTCCCTCGATGCCAATTTTGAACAAAGTTGTTAATGCTATTTTGAAAAAAAAAATCTTTTTACAAAATTCAGTCATCAGTACTGTAAACTACCGTAAATGATTTTTTTTAGAAAACAAATATATATATTATATATGATTATTTATAGTTAAAAAACGTGAGTGATACCCATTTTGAACCAAATGGCTAGAGCCATATTTAATATATTCAAAATTTAAAAAAAACATCAGTAAAATACCCTTAAACAATCTTATCCCCCTTCCCTCCCCCCCCCAAAAACAACAACCAGTGGACAGTTTTATTTGTCATTTAAAATAACCCCAAATAAACAATTTAAACTAAATCTTAGAGATATTTTTAAAAAATCATTCATTTTTAATCCACCTTTAACGAACTTTTACCTAAACATCAATGTTTTTTGGAAAGTAAAACATTCCCTGCTATCTATTTTAAACAAAATCATTAAAGACACTTTTGAAAAATTTTAAGTTAAAAAAAAATCTTTCCTTGGGAGCTACCCTTAATTTGAAGGATAGAAAAATCAAATAAACATATCAAAGTATTACCCTATACTCTTTATATAATACCCACTTTGGTGGCTGCATGGTTTAAGGCGCTACTCTCGCAGTAGATTAGACTGTGGATGATGGAGTGATCAATGTTCGAATCACGGTCGGGTTTAGTGAAGAATGGTTTTACAAAATTGTGGGTACACTTCCTCTAAATATAAGGTGATGCGTGGGAACGGACGATTTTATTAACTGTGTAAAGCAACTTTAAAAACTTTTATTCTCCTACAAACATGGCTATCTAAATGCTACAACTATGCCATTTATCACTTACTTTACATAAAAGCCATTTCATAAAGATAAGCTCCTTTAGATGACCACCTTCCTTTCTCATGCATCCCTGCATTCGTGACCGCAAGTTCGTCGAAACTCGCAGTAACGTTTCAATGGAGATCGCTTCAGTCTCTTAGTGAATCATAGTCCACAAATAATTAATGCTTTGAGGACGATGAGCAACCACTCGAATTTTAAAAGTTCCCATGTAAAGAAATCACACACCGAAACATCTGGTGATCTCGCAGGGTAAATGATATCACCATTCCTGGTCATGAGGTGGTTTCCAAAAAGCACTCGTAAAACGTCGATTGAGATTATTAGAGTATGAGCTGTAGCTCCATCCTGCTGAAACCACGAGGACTCAAATCAATGAATAGCTCTCTAGTTAATTTTTAAGAAACGTTCGAACATGTTGACGTACCGTTCTGAAGTTACATTCACCTCGCGTTCATCGTAATCCTCAAAAAACTACGACCCGTTTATTTATTTCAATGACGTCGTACATTACATTGACACTTTTTCACTGTGTAAAGGTCACTGATGTAAAAGGCGAGGATTCTCTGCAGCCCAGTACCGATAGTTCGGTTTGTTAACATAAACATTTAGATGAAATTGGGCTTCATCAGGCATTCAAAGATATTCTAGGAAATTTTAGTTTTCCTTACATTTTGCTAAAAAAAATTGTTCAGTGAAAATAACTCTCTTATTGAAATCACAGGTTTTCAATTCCTGGACTACATGAATTTTGTACGGATGTAGCTTTAAATCTGAGAACAATATTCTGGCCAAAGTGTGGCGAGACAAACCATGGCTGTAGCCAGACAATAATAATTTCAGGGAGGTTTGATGGGCACATCCCCCATTGCTAGAAGCTAGAAAATCAATTCTGAATTATAAACGGTTCTAGAAGCTATCTGAAGTGTTTTTTTTAATGTCAACACTACCCCCTAGCTCCCAAAGGCTAAGAAAAATTCTGAATATTAAAATAAACACCCTTAGAAATTATCTGAAGTGTTTTACTTTTTGCAACATAACACCATAACTGCCGAAGGCTAGGGAAAATTCTTAATTTTAAACATCTTTAAAGGCTATCTTAGGTGTTTTATTTTCGCAACATAAAACCATAACTGCCTAGGGCTAGGGAAATTCTAAATATTAAACACCTTTAGAAAACTATCAGAAGTGCTTTTTATGTTAACAAAGCCCCCTAATTTGTACTTGTATCTTAATTTTGATATTGTTTAAACCTTAAATAAAGCCATATATTGTTCATAAAATTTCGGGGGGTTTGAACCCCCAACGCCCCCTGGCTACGGCTTTGAGACAAACCAAATACACCGCGTGTTAACGTGCAGAACTCTGTGGACTCCGCAGGGACGAAGCTCTGACTGCTTCAACAGTTTCTGGAGTTTGAACATTTTTATTGGCCATGGTTGCTTCTTTCTCGATATTGAACCTATTTTTTCAAAGTCTGAAACCCTTGTCTTTACAGCGTGAGATGACGGAACCGGATCA